>JAOTQG010157184.1:0-18344 GCA_025631175.1 Iris virginica
TAATTCATCGCGATTCTCGTACACAACCAAAGCCATGTCTTTAATCCGGAATACTCAAATGAAAAAGATGAATATTAATCAAACAGTACCTCTGCAATGAAATTGCCTCTGCAATGGCAAACGAAATTGATCCAGTTAATATCTCCGGCAATTTTTGATTCACTCAATTTCTCCGGCGATTTGTTCAAGATATGATCCGTATTAAATCTGGAAACCTATAAGATAACTCCTAAAAATAACTACCGTGATTTGAGGAAACTGTTTTTCGGTTTTGGCTAATACCCCAAGTCTCACTCTCACTCTCCAAACGCCTAGGTAAGAGCGTGTCTTTCACAGCTGGTGGGGGTGCTTCTTGCTTTAAGCACCTAGGTGCTTAAAATAATTTGCCCTAATCATACCGTTGCTAAATTTCGAAAGGGAACCCAAAATACCCGGGCGGTAAGAAATATAGGTACCATATTCAGCAACACAGTTCCATATTTATCCAAGAGCAAAGCAAAGAAAACCAACGGTTCGTTCAACAAACAGAGAGATAAATTACGCGGGAGGATGGAGGAGTATACCGCTGAAACAACGCCGCCAGCGGTGGTGAAGCTGAAACCGATCGAAGCAACACCCGATTCTTTCAAAGAGTTCGGCCAACTCATTCAGGCCTCCCCCGACGGCGACGAGTTCGGACCTCTCGATGCCCAACTCGACCTTAGCCGAGGCACTCCAAGGTTTCTCACATTTACATTCTCTCCCTCTCCCCCTCCCCTCTAGGGTTTCATTATGTAACTCCTAATTAATTAATTAATTGAAAATTGATACTCCGATTGCTGCAATATTACTAGTAAAAGTATTGGTGGCACTTGACCTAGCTTAATTAGGTACGACTTATGACTTATGAGACAAGGTGGAAGTCATTTTTGTGTAATGGGAACACGAAACCTGAATGCAAATGTTGCAAATTTAACCAAACTTGCTATATGATTCACAGGATTTTTGGAATGCGTCTGAAGCAAAGTCTTGAAACTCAGAGTTTCCATATCTTAAGTGTGGGCCATATAGCTTGTCCGGCGCTAGCCCCCCGTTGTGAACTTGTGACATAACATTAGTCAAGTTTGTTGTTGAGACAAGCCGTGCTTTCCCTGCTCACCGTTGGGAAAAAAATTCATGTTCACTGTTAAACAGTTATCCAGTTGATTGATACTTTCTAGAGTTAGATTAGTGTCGTTACCTTGTTTGCTTCTTTTTTTACCCTGTTATATTCGTGTATGCTTACTTACTCAGCAATTTCAGAACTTACTGCTTCCGGGAAACATGTGAGGCTTTTGTATGACTGCAGGATTTTGTTTGTTAAAGAGGCTAATGCTTGAGATTTACTACTTGGGTTGGCTGTGAGAGTTTTCCCATTAAAGTGGATCGTTTAATTCATATTTGTTGTATATGTCCTCTCAGATTCTATATAATGCACCTTCGAGACCGAGAGCTGAAGTTTTCGAAAATAACTCATCATGCAAGTGTGACCCAGTGCCTTGGATCAGTTGGAGGTCAAGCGTGGTATCTTGGAGTAGCTAAGTCCACGATAGTGGATTTAAATGGAATAAAGGGTGATAATGTTTTACAGTCACGCTCTGGTCACTTGTACTTGCCTCCTGCTGTTGAAGATGTAAGCGTTTTTAAAATAACGGGCTCGAAGTTTGTGAAGCTGAATAAGGGCACATGGCATGCTGGGCCTTTGTTTCAACCAGACTCAAGTATGGATTTTTACAATCTTGAACTGAGCAATACGAATGTGAGAACTTTTATCTTTCACTCTATCTGAATTATCCTTTAATTGCTGATTTTGAAGTTTTCCTCGGGTAGGTTGAGTAATTAGGTTGCGTCGCATGCATATACATATATATTTATTTATGTATATATGATAACTCTTAATTTAATCGGATAGACAATGTTCTGTGTTTTTCTTGTGATGTGTTTTTAGTAATTGGAACGCAGGGTGTTTGGCAAGTTATGTCCTTGTGGTATCTGCTTGTGCATTTTGCATCTTGCTAATTTCCTCCCAATAGAAGCTCCTTTCGTTTGAACCTTGAAGTGAAAAGCATTTTAAATTACTTTTTTCTTTTCTGGCATTTAAAATGGAAGAGTTGAGAGTGACAGAGCTTTCAAGATACTAAAGCTCATAAGTTGTTTTTCCATAGTTGCATTTTCCATGATGACGAGATTGTGGTGATCCGATCCCAAAGGTCTTCTAAAGAGAGACGTATATTTCCCTGAACTGACTTGCAAGAACATGATAATATGGATGATAAATAGAAACTAATAAATATGAGTATGCTTTACATGTCTTAAGTATCATATACCCTACCTCTTTGTAAAGAAAGTTGTCAATACACGTCACAGGCATTCTTGGGTGAAATAAAACCCCAGTTGAAGTTCCTCGGCGGCTTATAACCTTCCCGCCCAACTTAATCAAACACAAACTCACATTTTCTTTATCCAGTTCTGTCTTTGGTCAGTATAGCAGCTACTTTTCCTGCTTTATTGAGAGAAATATTGCTCTTTTAAGTGACAATTTGTCATGGAACCGACAGATAAAACATGGCTTCAATGTGGTAACGGGTGCAATTTTAATAGCAAAATGTGAAAGCAAGTAATGTTTTCAGTTACATTTACCTTCAGATGAGGTTACACTACACGCTTCAATTAGAAAGCATGAATAAATGTGTTAAGACTATAATGAGTCCAAAATGGTGGATTCAAAAAATATTATTCCTAATACATAAATGTTACTTTTATATTCTCAAATGTTACTTACTAATACATAAGAAACAACATTTCATTGAATGATTAAAAACAAGGTATGTCTTACACTTGATGCACCAGAGTACTTTTATGTTTTAAGATAGTAATTAGACTCATCATGAGTCCGAAATTTTGGATTTGTGTTAGAGTTCTTAGACTTTAAATAATGGTGATAGGATAGGAATCTCATTACACGCTCCCACGGGCTTAGTTCAGTGGCGAAGCAGGCGCAGTGTGGGGGTTTTATTCATCCAATGTGGTGGGTAGCCCCTTGTGGCCATCAGGACCCATCCTCCTACTTGTCGAGCTCTAAATCACCGTGATTTACCTCCTCTCATAAGGTTTGGGGCAATTTAGGAGGGGCGTCTGGGTGGGCGATTCCACCTTTTTGGAACAAGGAATCTCATTACACTAACGGGATTCCCTCTATGAGACATGTTATATATTTTCCACTCAAATGTATGGACGAGAATCATGAGATAAAGAATATTGGCCAGAATGCAGTTACAATTGTTAATTAAGGAAACAAAATAAATTAGTTCATTGATTTCAGTCGTAAAGAGGCCAGGATGGACTTTCCTCATCCCAAGGAGAACGAATGAGATCCCACTCTTTTGCAGAAGCTCGTGTAGGTCTATTCTATGATTGTCCGAGTGAAACAGTATAGAATTGGAAAGAACATGAATTGAGATTTCATTCTCTCTTTCGGTATCTTCCATCCTAATGGGACCTTAATGTTATGCTTGCACATAGTCTGTCCTTTGAGACTTCAACTTGGGATTATAGCATTATGCCACGTTTTCTGAGATGGCTTAGAAGGACGATTTACATCCCCTGTACTCTCGAATCGTCACTAAAGCATCTGAACGAGACATGTTCCGTGCAACAAAAATACACATTATTTTCTTGAACTTTTTGTTTGAATACCATATCATTTTGCCAGAACAAAGTAATGAAATTTCTGTAGTTATGATAGGCACAGCACTATCCACTTTCACAAATGATTTGCATAAATGAATCACTTATTTACTTGTGGATTGAATTTTGTCCTTGTAGGTGGTGGACCACACAACACACGACTTCGTCAAGAAAAATGGGATGGTCTTTGTGTTGGATGAGTAGTGTTTTTGGAGCACGTCTCATCTATACATCTGTTGTGTGCAGTGCTTTGTACAGAATAAACACAGCTACATCATTTAGATGTTTTGGTTTTTGATAGATCTGGCATGTGCTGCATGTTGTACAAAATAAACACGGCTACGCCATCATTCAGATGTTTTGGCTTTAAAATACCCGCAACAATATTTGCTGTGTAGTGCCATCTGCTCCCTTTTCATTGTCCAGTTTTTGTCACAAATGAACTTAAATATCTCAGTTGGCAAGGCAAAGATTGAATTCTCCAGTTTTGCGTACTTACCCTTGTGTTTTCTTCAGTATTGAAAACTCCCATCTCCACTGAAATGGCCAATATCAACGATGGTTACACTACTGCAAGTCTATATACCACGATTTTATTGTTGCCACCCCAACTTTAATGGTCTCAACTACCCTTTACCGTTGTGGCCTTTTACATTTAATTCTAGATTGATAAAATTGAAAATTTGCAAGATTTTTCTGTGAACAAATTATTCGTATTGTTCCTCAGGCATTATTTCAAAGCTGAGCTAGCGATCCTAAGTGTATCAAAACATAAATCTCGGGGAACCAAAACAATCCGATAGAAACAAGGTTCCCTTAAAACTTTCAACTCATATGATAAAGCAGCACTGCAAATTTAGCTGTTGAAAATACATACACTGAACTTGAACCATGACGAGAAACTACGAGTCATGGCTAGTTCGGGCACTCTCGAAGGAATAAACACACATTTGCGGATTCTGACTTGTCAAATCGCCATGTATAATATAAAAGAATAAACCACTCAAAATCACAACACAACATTTCAAACTACAGCTGCCAAGCTAAAGAGTCTGCTATCTTCGAAAGACCATATGTCAGGAGCTTTCTCAACACGATCAATCTGTCATAATGCGAATGATTTGACATTGTCCATCATGCTATTCTCCCATCATCTGCAAGATCCCAAATTTAAAGACTTCAAATTAGTACACTTTGGTTGCTTTGGTTCAACATTTTGGATAGAGATGAACTTCACTGTTTTTCCACTTCATTTTGGATACAAGGCATTAAGTTACTAATGTTGAGGTTCTTGGAATTTAAAATTATTGTTCAAAAGGAAAAACCATAAAATTACCTTAAATATATCTCCAAACATCCCCTGCAAAGGATTTTTCCGCTGTACTCCATAGAATTTTTCTGCGATTGCATCTAGCAACTGCTTGCCAGAAACAAATTCATGACGTCAACACTATACCGGGATGACTATAAATAAAGTAAATATCATTACAAAACAAATTGCACCTTTCAGGAACCATAAGGCATGCAAAGTGGGTATGAAAAGCAAAGGCTCTACTTAGACATCTACCCGTGTATCAAGAATGATAAAATACCGACAGCTAGATACATAAAGCTTCCAAAATGTAAACCACTTTTAGAATACTGCATTTAGAGAGAGTACTACGCACCTCATAGAATGCAGGTTCCCGATCTAAACTAGACTTGTAATTCTGTCTCAACATGTTGAATAAAGGCAAAGCATCTCTCTGCAACCTGCATATATATATATACAATTGTGGCCCACGTAAAAACATACTCCTCGCTTTTTTTAATCAGCTAAATCAAATCAAATTTTAACGTACTTCTACATCATTTGAGGTGGTAAAAGTTTGATCATCAAAAACTACATAAAAGACGCAATGAATTTCAACATACATGATTCATAAAATGCGTATATTTATGTAGATATGCGGTCTACGTAAACTCAAATTGGCCAAAAAGTCAGCAGTGGAATCTTAACAAGCAAAATGGTGCTGGATTTCTTTTTAAGCCAACGTTTTAATAAGCCTTTATTGTGAAAATGACATATGGACAACATAACATGAGTCCTTTTTGGCATGCACGCCGACAGAATACATTAAGTTGAAGCTACGAACAGCACTCAATCTGTATAGAAAGTGTTGCCCTTTTACAAACATGGTAAAATGGTCATCTGAAGTTATCATGGATTGCATTAGATAATTCTCATTCGATTGTTTCTATTGTCCTTGTCACATAGTTATTAAAGGCGCAAAAGGTGTGCCCGGGGCGTAGGGCAAGGCGGGCGCGTGTCCAAGCGACAAGGCGAACAAACATGCTTAAAAATCACTAAAAATATAATATGGTCATATACAACATCAAAGCAATAAATTAAATGCAAGTAGTGAATCAAACAACACTATTAGTTATAAATAGAAAAAAAATCTGTTTCTTGTTGAAATCCAGGGATTTCGAACTTCGAACGATAGTCGTTCATTGCTAGAATACAAGTAGATGTTCAAAACATGTAATCAATCACAAAATAACGAGTCTAAACAAGTAAACAAGCATAAATATAAGCCAAAGTTCAAACAAATGGGCTCTAAATCTCAATCCTAGGATTCTTTTATCAATCCTCATCATCAAATTTATCATCTTCTTCCGCATAAGCTTGATCGTTCTCTTTAAATTCGCCCTCATCCTCTTCATCTTCATATTCATCTATAAGGTAAAGAGTAGATGTAGACATAGTTATTAAAGGCGCGCCTAGACGCGGGGAGCAGGCGGGCGCAAGTTTTGTGCCTTGGTAGGGCTAGGCGGGGCGCTGCCTCAGGCGTAGGATTAGGTGCGCCTTTTGGCTACGCGGGCGCCTTGTCTAATTGCGCCTGGACTCCGGGCGCACTTTAGGGTTAAGTACGTAGTTTTGCTTTGGTATAGGGTTAAGTTAAATACCCGACCCAATTCAGAAATAACCAGACAAAGGAAAGAAGAACGAAGAACAAAGTGTCGCTCCTCTTCAGATCTAACCTCGGCCACCACCACGACCCTCCGGCGACCCTCCTCCACCGCCAATGAGCTCTGAACTTCAGGTATGTTTTTTTTTTTTCATTTTTGTTCTTCTCTTCTCTGCTGTTGCTGTCCTCCTTTTCTCCTCTTCTTCTTCTTCCTTTCTGATTCTCTTCTTTTTTCTTTCTCTTCTCTTCTTCTTCGTCGTTTCTGATTCTCGTCTTCTTTTTTTCTTCTCTGCTACTCTTCTTTTCTCTTCTTCTTCTTCTTTGTTTCTGATTCTGCTCTTCTTTTTTCTCTTCTCTGATGCGCTTCTTCTTTGTTTCTTTCTTGCCTTGTCTCTTCTCTGATTCTTTAGTTTTTTTTGGTCGGTCAGTGTGAATACTTATGGCTTCAAGCTCAACAAGAGATCCGGGATGGAATTATTGTTCTATTGTTGATCCCACCGGCAAAGAGAAGAACAAGCTTCAATGTGTTTACCGCACAAAGGTGCTGAATGCTGGAATACATAGAATTAAACAACATTTGGTTGGAGGGTATCGCAACGCTAGTGAGTGTAAGAAGTGTCCTGGCCATGTTAAGGAAGAGTTGAGGCAATACATGATTCAAAAAGTCAGCAATAAAGAGGATATCTTGGCTGAAAAAAATTCGAAACGAGATCGTGTGTTTGGAAGGGGAGTTGCCTGAAATTGAAGTGACAAGCAAACTTCAAAGTCAAAGTAGTCGGGATTCACGCCCTGCTTCTATTCCCGAAATGCCACCACCCAGTAACAGTAACTCAGTAGGAGAAAAGGGGCCATAGATCTTTATTTCTCTCCGAATCCCGCAATTGCTGCCCAAAAAAAGAAGAAACTTGAAGAAGATGATAATGCCGCAAAGAAGCAATTGAGGGATAGAGCATGTACAAATATCGCAAGATGGATGTACGATGCCGGTATTGCTTTTATAAGAGCTTTCATGCTATGATTGAAGCTATTGGGCAATATGGTCCGGCCATGAAACCACCAAGCTTTCACGAAGTGAGGGTTCCATTGTTGAAACAAGAGGTGGAATTCATTGAATTCACCGAACAAGAGGTGAGGGTTCCCTTGTGAGACAATGGAGGAGCACAAACAAGGGTGGTCAAAGACCGGGTGTTCTATAATGTGTGACGAGTGGAAGGCCAAGAGGGAGAGAACTTTGATAAACTTTTTTGGTGAATACTCCCAAAGGCAGTGTGTTCATTGAATCAATAGATGGTTTAGATAAATCCAAAACAGGGAGAAAATGTTTGAGCTTCTTAGCAAGAAAGTGCAGATGATTGAAAAAACAATGTTATTCAGGTTGTCATGGATAGAACTTCGAACAACTGCCGGTATGTATTTGCTTTCAATATTATGCAAGTACATTTTTTAAGTGTCAAATGTAAAGTGTTTACATTTAATTAAGACGAATATATATTTTTTCTTACTTTACTGGATGACTTATTTGTGGTAAGTATCCGCACATTTATTGGACCCCATGTGCAGCGCATTGCTTGATTTGATGCTTGAATATATCTATAAGAAGCCACTGTTGAAGAAAACCCTTCACCAGGCCATGAAAAAGAATTCTTTCATTTATAGTCGACTGGATGTGGTAACATGATGTGAAAGTTCACTAACAAAGAGATCTTGGGCCGGCAAAAACTCGATTTGCTACTACTTCCATCACATTTTCGAGGCTTCATAAATTGAAAGCCAACTTGCGATCTATGTTTGTGTCAGATGAATGGAACAAAAGTAAGTGGGCTAAAGGGTTGGCCGGTAAACAAGCAAAAGAGATTATTCTTAGTCCTGCATTTTGGAGGCATATTTTGTTTGTCCTTAGGGCGACTTGTCCACTTATCAAAGTTCTTCGAATTGTTGATGGTGAGATGCGATGGGGTACATTTATGAGGCTATCGATAGATCGAAGGAAATAATTGACAAGTTTTTTAACGTTGACGAAGCCAAGTATATAGAGATTTTTGAAGTCATAGATGCACGGTGGAATATCGAGTTACATCCTCTACATGCAACTGGATAGTATCCTGAATTCTTTTACAAGAATGAAAATATTCTAGGGGATCAAGAAATTATTGATAGATTGTACTCGTGCATTGAGCGGCTTATACTGAATGGTGCCTTACAAGATAAAATCAGTGAGGAGATAGCAATTTATACGAAATCCGAGGGTCTCTTTGGTAGGAATATGGCCATTAGTCAGAGAGATACGAGAGCACCATGTTAGTATTTCAGTTTAACACCTAATTGTCTCTAAATTTCTTCTACAATTTGGTGGTTAACCGATGCAATATCAAAATTAATTTAATGTGACCTGTAACCTGGTACAGCTGATTGGTGGACCGCATTTGGTAGTTCAACTCCTAATCTTCAAAAGTTCTCTTAATCTGACATGGAACTCGTCCGGATGTGAGCGGAATTCTAGTTTCTTTGAATATGTCAAGGAAATGTTGATATAAAGTTCGTGTTTTAATCTAATTTGTTTGAACATGAACATTTTTCAGCTTCATAGCAAGAAGCGAAAAAAGTTAACTCAATCTCGCTTGAACGAACTAGTATTCGTGAAATACAATAAAGCGTTGAAGCGTAGATACCCCGTGCGAGACACTACTCATCCTATTTTATTGGATGAAGTCGATGAAAGCAATTAATGGTTGACGGAACTTGCGGAGGATAAGGATGATGATCAAGTCTTTGAAGATGATAAATCATTGACATGGAATACCGTTGCTAGGGCAGCCGGAGTTGGAGAGCCAACTCATGTTACACGATCAGCTTGAGCTCCTCCAAGTGCCATGGGTGTTGGAACCTCGAGGACACTATGATATTGCTATCTCCTCACTGATTTTATCTTGTAAGACACCATCTCCTCAATGCACGAGTACAATCCATCAACAATTTCTTAATCCCCTAGAATATTTTCATTCTTGTAAAAGAATTCGGTATTCAAGAAGTATCCAGCTGCATGTAGAGCCTGATGTAATTCGATATTCTACCGTGCATCTATGACTTTAAAAATCTCTTTATACTTGGCTTCATCAGACACAATTATTTCCTTTGCTTTGTCCATAGCCTCATAAATGTACCATATGACATGCCTTCTCTCACCATCAACAATTCAAAGAACTTTGATAAGTGGACAAGTCACCCTGGCCAGTGCAATCAAAATATGCCTCCAAGATGCACGACTAAGAATAATCTCTTTGGCTTGTTTATCGGCTAACTCTTTTGTTCGCTTACTTTAGTTCCATTCATTTGACACAAACATAGATCGCAAGTTGGCTTTCAATTCATGAAGTCTCGAACGTGATGGAAGCAGTAGCAAATCGAATTTTTGCCGGCCTCAGGATCTCTTTGTTAGTGAATTTCCTCATCATGTTCACCACACTTGGTCGACTATAAATGAAAAAAATTCACTTTCATAGCCTGGTGGAGGGTTTTTTCCAACGGTGGCTTCTTATAGATATCTTCAAGCATCAAATCCAAGCAATGCACCGCACATGGGGTCCAATAAATATGCGGATACTCGGCCATCAATAAATCACCCGTTCGAAGTAAGAAAAGAAATATATTCGTCTTAATTAAATGTAAATACTATACATTTGACACTTTGTACTTGCACAACATTGAAAGCAAATACACACGGGCTAGCTTGTTGTTCGAAGCGCTATCCATGACAACTTGAACAACATTTTCTTTTCCAATCATCTCCACTTTCTTGCTTTGGAGCTCAAACATTTTCTCCCCTGTTATGGAATAATTGGAACCATCTATTGATTAAATTAACACACTGCCTTTGGGAGAATTCACCAAAAAGTTGATCAAAGTTCTCTCCCTCTTGTCCTTCCACCCGTCACATATTATAAAACACCCGATCTTTGACCATTCTTGTTTGTGCTCCTTTAATGTCTCTTTAACAAATTTCACCTCTTGTTTCAACAAGGGAACCTCACCTCGTGAAAGCTTGGTGGTTTCATGCCCGGACCATATTGCCCAATAGCTTCAATCATAGTATCAAAGCTCTTATAGTTCACTGCATTAAAAGCAATACCCGCATCGTACATCTATCTCGCGATATATGTATATGCTCTATCCCTCAATTGCTTCTTTGCGGCATTATCATCTTCTTCAAGTTTCTTCTTTTTTTGGGCAGCAATTTCGGGATTCGAAGAGAAATAGAGATCTTTGGCCCCTTTTCTCTTACTGTTACCAGGTGGTGGCATTTCGGGAATAGAAGCAGGGCGTGAAGCCCGACTACTTTGACTTTGAAGTTTTCTTGTCACTTCAATTTCATGCAACTCCCCTTCCAAACACACATGATCCCGTTCCGATTTTTTTCCAACCCAGATATCCTCTTTATTGCTGATTTTTCGAATCATGTATTGTCTCAACTCTTCCTTAACATGGTTGGAACACTTCTTACACTCACTAGTGTTGCGATACCCTCCAGCCAAATGTTGTTGTTTAATTCTATGTATTCCGACATTCAGCACCTTTGTGCAATAAATACATTAAGCTTGTTCAAGAAGCGCCTAAAGAGGAGTGACTCTTTGTGCTTCGTTCTTCTTTCCTTCGTCTGGGTATTTCTGAATTGGGTTGGGTATTCAACTTACCCTATTAACCCTAAACCAAAGCAAAACTACGTAGTTTTAACGCTAAAGTGCGCCCGGAGCCTAGGCGCAATTAGACAAGGCGCACGCCTAGCCGAAAGGCGTCTAATCCCGCGCCTGGGTAGAGACCAAGGCACAAAACTTGCGCCCGCCTGCGCCCCGCGCCTTTAATAACTATGGCTTGTCTATGATTTATCTTATGCTTAAGTACTTTCTCAGAAGCCAAGGAAGTATCCTAAGAAAGGCTCATCAAGATGTCTACCTAGGAAGCTAAAAATTGTGGAGCTCAAATTCATGATTCAATGCTGTAATAGAACCACTGCGCGTACAAAGCAGAAGCTTTATACTTCTTCCATCATGTTAAAAGAGTCCTATGTTTTTTTTATCTTAGTTCGACCCAAGGAAAATCACATCTGTAAATTAATTTATAAATTTCCATTATTTTTCCAAATTTATTCTACTCTGCAATAACATATTGCTGGTTTTACTTGTCCTATGCACTAAATATGTAGTTTAGTCCAATTTAAAGGACCTAGATACTCATACGTGTGCGTGCCCACTCCCCCCCCCCCCCCACACACAGACACATATCCTGACGCATAGGATGTGTAAAAATATATAATTAGAATAGTTTGACTTTCAAAATAGGACTCTTTTGGGGAGGGAGTACTAAAGGACATAACCAAACCATCCAAGACTGTGCTCCAAAAAGAGGGGTTCCAAAGTGATATATAAACTCAAACTCCCAACCAAACATCCCCCTCAAAGGCCATACTCATGAAAGAAAAAGCAGATCCAGCATGCCACGTTTTCAAACTAGAACAGGTAATTCCTCATCATCGCAGTGCTTCCTTTTTCTTTCCCTCCACAAGCTCCACATAAAGTGAACTGGGACAGAGGCTCTGCCCGCTGCAACCCAACATCAATCAGCGAATTCAAAGCATGTCCTTAATAACCCACCACAAGCGCCTAATGCCTCAGGGTCTATGAATAAATTATTAAGCAAATCAAACATTTATCTCTTTACTGATTTCCCATTTACTGCCAACATAATAATTTTAAAAAATTATTGGCCAACATAATAATCTGAATATATAAAAAGATACATGTCTGTGTGAGTGCCTGCACGTGCGAAAAGGAGCATATACGACTTACGTCAGCAAAAGATAGTTGATGAACTCGATCAATTCTGAATGAGGAAACTCTATCTCCTTAGATCGGACTAATTTCTTTAGCTCATCCATAACATTGTTGGCATCTCTGAGGTTACCAAGACATAGATACCTAAAGGGAGAAGAGATATAAGCATGGAACTTTATTCAAACATGAAAGATACAGCTGTAACCATGTAGAGAAGCTGCTGCTGAAACAATGCACTTACATAGTTTAGAAAAGCTAAAGAATATTAACAATGACAACAGTGGGTGCCCTAGTCGGCTTAAGGTCAGCAAGAAAAGTTCCCGTCAAATACACATAAATACTTATAATGACCCAGGTATCTTTAGGCAGAAGGACCCCTTAAGTTCGTGACATTTTGCTAAACCTGAATTGTTAGCTACTTAACTAAGAAGCACCAAACTCCAATACAAGAACAATGAAATAACATGATTCAGATACATTGGCATGAAATGCTCGCAGAAAATAGGACACAGCAGGGACATGTTACGTTATGTACTCCGTCCGCTCCATCCATCCAGAAAAAAATTGAGAGTGAAATACACGATATGTATTAAACTCCTACTTGTTCAGAGCTTACATTTAACATTGGCGCACGCCCCAATGTGTTGCGGCATGTCCAACAATGTCAGAGGTTTTTACCAACAATAAATACCAAAGTCTTCATCCCAATCACTTTAGGTCGGCTACATGAATCCTTTTTCGCCATTCCACACGATTCAATGCCAAGTCACCATTTAGACCACGGTCTTTCATATCTATCCGTATTATCGATGCTCATGTTAACTTTGGCGTACCCCTACCCTAGCTTGATTAAAATTCATATAATCAGACTTTCTAACTGTAGCACTACGTTGTACATGACCAAACCATTTTTGGTGGTTATCTCATTTTCTCTACTATACGATCTACTTTTATCGTTTCTCGTATTTGTTCATTACTAATCTTATTTTTTTCTAGTTTTACTGCACATCCATCTACACATTTAACATTTCTGCTACACTTACCTTGTTAGCATTCTTAGAGCCCAACAATCGTTCCATACAATAGCGCATACCCAACAAATGTCCTATAAAATTTTCCTTTAGCTTTACTAGTATGCGCCTATCACATAACACTTCAGATACACTCTTCCATTTCACTATGATTAACATCCTCTCTAAACTCTCCATCTTGATTAATAATTGCTTCTAGATACCGAAATACTTACTTTTGAGATATTTCTTCTCCATCTAACTTACTTTCACTCCATTAATACTTTTCTCACCACTAAAGTTGTACACCATACACTCTATCTTGCTCCTACTTATTTTAAACCCTTTGACTTGTAAAGCTTCTCTCCATTTTTTAAACTTATCATTAACCTCATTCGTTATTTCATCCATAAGCACAATGTCAATGTCAGGGGCAAATAGCATGCACCAAGGTATAACATCTTGTGTGTCAAGTTAGTTCATCCATTACTACGGCTAAAATGTTCCGGCTTAAGGTCGATCTTTGGTGTAGCCCTATAGTGACCGAAAACTCGCATGTCTCTCATGTTGTGATATCTCACTTTAGCCCTTTCTCTTCTAGGACTGACCAAATTACCTCTCCAAGGACTCTATCATATGCCTTTTCTAAGTAGTAAACACCATGTGTAGATCCTTTTTTCCTTCCTTATAGCCTTCCATCAATCTCCTTAATAGGTTGATCGCCTCCATTGTTGATCTAACCGACATAAAATCAAATTAATTTTCCGATAATGTTGTCTCCCTCCTTAGTCTACTTTCAATTATTCTCTCCCAAAACTTCATTGTGTCACTCGTTAGTTTAATACCTCGATAATTCGAGCAACTTCAAACGTCCCCTTTATATTTGTAGGTTTTTACCAAAATGAGAGGAGTTTGTAGGACATAAGATGATGAGAGGCCTTCCAAAGAGTGTCATGGTTTCTTGGATCCTTAAAACCTCTCTTCAGTTCCTTGATCAAGACAAAAGTTGTCATATTTTCTTTGGGAAGAAAACCCTAAAACACCTATAAAGGACTCCAGTATGCAAGGAAGACTTCAGTGAAAGGTAAACAAGCTACCGCTCAAACACATTCCTAAAAAGGTTAATGACAATGCCTTTTGTCAAAACTTTGCACTAATCAATTCTACTACATGATTAATCCGAACAAAGTCATCAAATTCTTTTGTATTACTCCCTTCGTTCCAATTACGTGCCAACTATTCCTAAAATAGGGGTGTTTCAAAAAAAGCCTCCACTTTCCTAATTGGGAATAAGAAAAGTGACTTGTGTCCACAAACTCCATTTGGCCTCATGTCAAATTTAATTGTGTCCGCACTTTCTTGTTTGCATTAAACATTGTGCAAATAAGAAGTGGACACTTAAATTGGAATGAACAGAGTATTACTAATCACTCCTGTTTTTGGATGCCCAAAACTCCCAATTGCAGAGCCCTTCAACCCCAACCATGTGGCACCAAACGGTGGAAGGGTAAGCACAGAAACCCACCGTGACACCGCCGCAACCTCCTGCTTAAATTCAGGGAATTTTTATGCTCCAGGGGAATCAAACTTGGGACATTTGCTCCTAACGACACTTCTACCAAGTCCTAACCAACTGAGCTACCTTGGATGGAATTATTATTGATCTCTTTCAGAACTAACATTATAACTAATCCATCTTTTAAAATCTGTTTCAACTTACAAACTAAGAATAAGACCTACCAAAGACATTAAATAAAGTTGGAAACAGTCTCACTAACATTAAAATTGCTCGTGCGATGGCCAAATCATCTTCACCTGGATAACACTGCATTTGGGAGGGAAAATGTGTCATTTAAGCCTATTAAGAAGTAAGATAAGATTGACAAGCAAATGATGAAAATGAACTTGCTCAGGTAAAAGTTAGAGTTAGTGCAGAAAGGCTAACCTTGCCCATAAAACTAATAAGAGTTGAAGCAAACTTTTTCGGGCTTTTCCCTCTAACAAAATGAAAAGATACTCTGGTCATGTCCTGCAAAGCAGCAAGACAAAAATGATTTCAGCATCATACACTGTAGTCAGAACCGTACAAGCTGAAACTGAGCTTCGAGGTTTAAGGATCCATTTCTGACTAAAGTAAATTGCAATGAAGCAAATTATTTCAGTTGCGCATCTTCAAGGTCAACTTATCCAACTCATATCATCTTAATCTCCAAAGAATTTCAAGTTAAAAATCTTTCAGACTTCACCTTCAGTGAAGCACCACAGAAGACAAAGCCGTGGCCACCACAGAGGATAGTCGACTACTAAAACAAATGAATTGCCATTAAAAGTAGGCAACCAAAGGTGTTCATCAACCCATCAATATTGTTAATCCTAGCTATCCTTGGTGGGAGCTTATTTCATTTCCTTAAATATACTCCCACCATCCCAAAATGAGTAGCACTTTTTGTTCTTGAACAAGAATAAAAAGTGCTACTCATTTTGGGACGGAGGGAGTAGCATTCTAAGATTTATTAAGCCCAAAAGTTCCAATTGTGTCTTTAAGAAGTGTCTTTTCTTTAGAGTAGAATGATGCCACTTCTGAAATTCTTTCTTAATCATGCATGAGTAAGAAAATCAATCCCAGAGGGCAAGATGCAAGACACAGTCACTTAACTTTCATGAGAAATCCGCACATGCCATATGGTGGGTGGGGATCTAAACCCAAGGCCAATGGACATCATGTGGGATAATCAAATGGGTTCCTGTACTTTTGATAGGCCATATGTTATATTTGCTGTTGTGTTTACCAGTTATCAGGATCATTACTCATTCTTATTAGGTCTTTTCAGTACAGATGTATTATTAAGGTAATTTGATATTATATTCTGCCAGTTCCAGTCTGAATAGAGTTACGTTTCTTTCAATCTTAGCAGATACAGGTAACTCCATTAAATGGAAGTTGACAAATTGCAGAATATTCAGGATTTATGCCGTCAAGGCCTGCAAACATGGATGATCGCTTGCAAAGGTAGGCATTTTTCTTTTCCCCTTTTCTTCTTATATTGCTTGATTTTCTCTGAGCGCTTCCTACATCCACTTTAAGATATTCCTTAACTAGACAGGTCAGAGTCAGACAAACATAAAACAGCTATTAAGTGTAGTAGCATAGCAAGTTAGCAACTCACTCGACCTTGCACGAGGATATAGAGCTGGTCTAAGAAATGACATCCCTAAATGTAAAGCTAATGTATTGGGAAAAAATAGCAACATCCACAAGCTTGGACCCTACAGCAGACTTACCACCTCAGGAGATTCAGAGTAAATATATTCAGCCAGCATATCATGTAATTCAGGAGATCCAATCCTACGTGTACCGAATTCCGCAGACCACCTAAGAGCAAAAGAAAAAGATTAGAGACACGTTTACAGTGCCAATCTCACCAACATCAGCGTTCAAAGAATACATCTACACTTTCAGAAGTAAGAAAATACCATCTTACTAGTAATCCTAAATATGTTGGCCCTCGGTCAAAAATGATAAAAGAATTATTTTTCTTAAAAGAAGATCCTTTGACCTTCCACAGGTGGTCAATAGCAGATATAAAGTTCAACACAGAAAAATGCTCCCAGCATGAGGCCTATGAATCACTATATTTTAAATTCTCACCATATGTGTTCCATCAGAACTTATCTTAGTAAATGAAGGTACTTATTTTTCTTTTTTAACTGGCCCTTAAAAAGACAGTTTTCAATAGCATGGAAGTCTTGTCCTAAGTTATCACTCTTCTACATGTATTCTTGGTTTTCTCCCTGGAAGGAATAGCACAGGATTTGCAGATATTCAGTGCCTTTATGTTTAGCTTTGCTGTGTGCAACAAGGGGAAGAAGATGATTGAGTGCCTGAAAGTGAATACCATATTCAACAAATGCAGCACATCTAGTTCTTCTGAATGAATGCACTTCGTATTACTGTTTGAACTTCATTTGTGCAAGAGGAATATGGGAAACTTAGCACTTTGTATCTTTGTGAACACAACTATTATCGGCTGCACTTATGGGTTCCCTTCATAATATTTCCGGCATAGATCTTGTCTAGTACTTGATCTTACTCTACTCTTAGTCACAAGAGCATGCAAATGGCTAGATGTATGAAAATCTGGAGACTAAATACTAGTATTTCGGGTATACTGAAGCTCTCTTTTAGATCTCAAATATCCACTAAACTCACTCACAGGCTCCTGATTTTGCCACCACCGAAGCTCGCAAATTTCAGCACCAAGCTAGATGTAAAATTGCTGCATATCCATAAAGCTCTAATTCACAGGTAAAAGAAACAATAAGAAGAATGGCCATACTAGCTTACTTAATAGCATTCTTTAAAAATGATGAACAGCAGTCAACACGTGTTTTTGCAGCCCCAAGAGCTTCGGATAGACGTTGGATGTCATCATCATCAGCCAAGTCCAAGTGTTGTGGCACAGGAATTCGAGGAAACTTCTTGTAGATTTTTCTGATACGATCTAAAGATTGATAGTTTATCATGATCAAGAAACATAATTGAACGTTAAATACATCAAACAACCAATATTGGCCATAAGAGATGGCTTATACCGTTATCTTTTCAAACTTTAAAAATCAATTTTAAGCAGTATTAAAGCATCTATGTAAATGAAACTTCTAAAAATCCCTAGAATGGAAGAAATGTTGTAGATTTAGAGCAATCGTTCGCTGAAGTCAGCCCTAACTACCATTACATGAGTCATTTTTCAAATCTGATTTTAGAATGTGGTCTCCAATGTCTTAAAAATCTGTCATTAACAATCAGATCCTTTTTACTATTTAGAATTAGCAAATTAAAGTTCAGTTATAAA
>JAOTQG010157295.1:0-18336 GCA_025631175.1 Iris virginica
CTCTCTCTCTCTCTCTCTCTCTCTCTCTCTCTCTCTCTCTCTCTCTCTCTCTCTCTCTCTCCCTCCCTCTCTCTTTCTCTCTCTCTCAAACACACACACTCTAATTCTTCTTTCCGTCGCATTCCTCTTTGAGTGTAAATCGGAACAGGAAACCAATGCTTTTGTTCGGTAACACACACAACTTTACTCGCCGAAATCCAGTAAATCCACCACTTGAAATCCCTCAAAATGGGTGATATCACACTAGGCAACCCAACCCCAAATCATTCCCACCACAAAACCCACAAAATCTTCTTGTTCTCCAACTACATCCTCCTAGGAGCAGCCTCCAGCTACATCTTCCTAACTCTCTCCCTCCGCCTACTCCCCTCCCTATGCGGCTTCTTCCTAATCCTCCTCCACATCCTAACGATCATCGATGCAATCTCCAACTGCACAACAGCCTCCTCTGGCGTCGAGAAATGGTACGCAACCCACATGGTTGCCACTGTCCTCACGGCAATATTCCAAGGATCTGTATATGTATTAATTTTCACCAGAACCGGCGATTTTCTTGGGAACTTGAAATCGTATGTGAAAGAGGATGATGGGGAGATGATACTAAAATTGGCTGGTGGGTTGTGCGTTTTGATGTTTTTCTTGGAATGAGTTGTAAGAAGTTACAAGATATTCTTCCTGAAATTATTAACCAACTGGGGCTAGATAACTTGGACAACTTGAAAAAGTTGGCGGAGCAATTCCACACACATTCACCTAGTGCAGCAGGCAGTGCTGCGACAGCGGCACAAGAAGAGGACGATGATGAAGTCTCAGAACTTGTGGAGGGTGAAACCTTTGAAGGTGCTGCTGAGGAGAGTCACACTAAGGGCCAGATCAGGAATTAACTTTCATGATAGATCGGAGTAGACGATACTGTAGAAAATATGATATGGAGTATATGAGTTTTTTTATAAAATATCTATTTTACCCTTAGCATTAATTATTGTACAGTAAAGATTGACATTAGTACACTCTCTTCTCTTTTACTCTCTGGAAAACAGCAATCTCTCTCTTTCTCTGCCACAACCCCCTTCTCTCTCTTCCCATCGCAACGGCGAGTAGAAGCTCACCTCCTCCCATCGCAATCCCACAAGTTCTCCTCACCCACCACCAAATCCGAACCCACAAATGTCATCTCTATCGCCATCCCCATTCCCACCACAATAGACGTCGGCATCTTCTTCCCCAACAAATCCCTAACCGAAAGAACCCAGTTATGGAGTGTTGCAAAAGAAAACTAGAGAATCCAGTTATGATCGCAAAAGAAAACAGATAGTACCCAGTACCCCTCCCTCCTAATCCTCAACTTTATCTAGGTTTTTCTCATAACAATGAACAAATCGAATCCTTACCGAAAACCTCCATTGAAAACAGAAACAAAGACAACAACTTGGCCCCCTCCACCACCCCCAAGTCCGTCGCCGCCGCCGACCGTCCACAATCAAAAACCAATCGAACAATTGCACAGATAACGTTGTGGGGGTGGCTTTGGGTGGGGGCCGAATTTTCGATGTTGGTAGGAGTGGTTTTGATGGTGTTTGTAATGGGTTTGACATTAACTGAAGGAGAGACTGACTTAAAAGAAAAAACTTTTAAAAAAAGGTTTTATTTACGGAAGGGGATGGATGGAGGAGTTTACATATGAGCGAAAATGGGTTTGTTTAGGGGAGGGGATGAAGAGGAGAGAGAAATGGGTGAAAAAAGAGAGGAATAATGAAGGGAGAGCTGTCAGATTTTATTGGAAAAAGGAGAGAAAGATTGAAAAAGGTGATGTGAGAGAAATTTAAAAGGGTAGTAAATTAATGTGATGTGATATTTAATAGAGTATAAATGTATGGGTAATAGATAGAAAGTAAAATTAAAGTAATATGATATATGTGATATTTTGGGACGAAATTTGATTCGTGATCGCATATTCTCCGTATTCACGGTATTTTCATATTCCACGAAATGTGATTCGTGATCCAACCCTTAGAATGATAGTTCTCGTGTGTGTGTGTGTGTGTGTGTAAAAGGGATATGAGAGAGAGAAAAGAGGGGATGATAGTGAATGTGTGTGTATGTGTAAAAGGGATAAAGGAGATAGGAGAGAGGGGATGATGTAACGGGAGAGAGATGGGGAGAGAGAGAGAAAGAAATATAAAAAATGTGGTATTTTAAATTTTGGGTATATAAATTTTAAGGTGTAGGAGTAGTAAAAATAATAGGTGTGTAATAAAGATTGAAGAGAAATTAAATAAAAATCTAGGTAGTGAACATAATTTTAAAAATCATGATGTCCAAAATTATGAAAATTAAGTGGGATAACACACCCTAAATGTACATTTCGATTTTCCACTTTTCTTCATTGTTTGAAGCTCGTAAAGTATTCTATTCTTCTTCTTTTTCCTCCCATTCCTGCTGATATTGTATTGACTTGGTTTTTGATATTATCATTTCCTCTTTTCAGTTTTTTCTTTTAATATTGTTGTTTATATGTTCTTGAAATTTATTTTGCTTCGCATTTTCACTTTTGTGGCACGTAAGAAAGTAAATTAGATCCTCGTAATATATTTTATAAACTCCAACATGGATGATAAATGATTTTGTATACTAGCGAAGATAATTTGGTGTGTGTAGTAAGTGAAATATACAAGATAAATTTTCATGTACGAGTTGTATATAACTAGTGTATATATGTGTGTACGACGGTGTTTCGAAAAATAAAAAAATTTAACTTGAAAATTTAACATTAAAAATAAAATATTATAGTTTAATTTATAAAAGTTTGTAGGTATATAAGTTGGTTATATTAAAAATATTTGAATTTAAAAATGGGGGAGCGAGAATTGAAAATGAAGGGGTTAAGATTGAGATAAGGTTTTGATAAAATATTTTTACTGTTTAAAACATCATATCATGAACACTGAAAGTGGCTTGAAATATATAATATGCTAGTATATGTCCGTATTCGAAGGCACGATGCATAAAAGAGAAAAAAAATTAATTAAAAAATTAATATTGTAGCTAATATAAAAGTTAGATAATTATAATTAAATTTATAAAAGTTAGGTCATAGTCAAATTTACAAAATATGTTAATATTACCACATTTTGTTACTATTACCTGTTAGCCTTTTTTTCTTTATAGCTTGCTCGGAATGTTAACGGATCTTGATGATTTTTACATAAATATTAAATTTAAACTTAAAATATTTTAAATATACAAATTTGATTATGGTTTTACAAATGTTACTTAAATTAAAAATTATATAAAATATAATTAAAATTTTGAATAATTTTTTTAAATATCATATTGTGCCATCGACTACATATTTAAACCAATTGTATTATAAATTGGAATAGATGTCCTCCTTAAAATAAGGGAGCGACTATTTACAAAGCACACAAGTGCTAAGTATATTACACAATTACATATAATGCGTATTTTAAAAATATTTTACTAACTTCAAAATAGTTATGTTCCTATTTTATCATTGTTTTAAAATAATAATGCTCTTTTTACTACATAAATCAATACACAAATTAAATTTTCTTTAACCAAATTAATCAAAATCAATAACTTACATCCATTCACAACTAATTGAAACAGAGCAATTAGGCACAGGGTTCTTCTGCATTCGATCATTTCGGGAGTTCTCCATATTTCACTCTCCCACTAATTCTCTAATTCTTCATCAAAATCAATAACTTGTTTGCAATTTGTTTGTATTAAACTCTAGCTTTAATCAAAGAAAGTACGATTAAGGCTCAGATCACAAGTAAGATATATCACAACATTTCAATATCTCAACATCAAACATATTTCATATATTTTCAATATCTTACTCAAATATCACCCAACATCACAAATAAATATCAAACACTTTCCATCTATTACCCCTATTCATACGCTCTCATAAATTCATTCAAACATTTAAAATCATATTCTCTCTCCTCTCTCCTCTCTATTCACATTCAAACCTTTCACATCACATTCAAATCCTTCACATTATGAGGACAATTTAGTCTTTTAGTTTATAAACTCATATCACTCATATCATCTCATATTCAAATAGCGAACAGTGCAATATCATCATATATCGCATTCTTGATCTGACCCTAATTCTTTTTCCTCCTCTCTCTCTCTCACCACCTTCCTCCACTCAACTCCTCACTCTCTGTGCCATCAGATCCAGAGCCAAGAAAACATAGCATTATTTCACGTCTACTCTTAATTACTACCCCTAAAAAAGAAAATCCCTCAAACCGAAAGAAAAAAAGAATGAACCCACAAAATCAGAATGAAAATCAAAAATTAAACCCAAACCCAAACCCAAACCCAAATCCAAACCCAAAACCCTTTCTCAATCGGAATAGAGTACGCTACAACAATTAGAAGATGCGCATCCAACTACTCGTTAGCCCCTTTCTTCCCACCGCCAAACCCTTAAGGAATTCTGCAATGGCCACCGCCACTTTGACGTCTGCAACATTGCCAAAATCATGAAACCCTGTCGCCGAGTCGCCATTAAAACCATGTTCTATCAAGTGAAAGCACCTGTCGTTGACCAGTTGGTGGGTGCCTTCGTATAAAAAAAAATCTGTGCTTCAAAATCTTGCATATTTTCATACCCACTTCTAGGAGGAGAAGAGTGTTTAACCACGATAATATTAATCCAATTTTTTGGTAATAATTATATATTTTTTATTTTAAAGAGTATAACAGATTTTTTAATAAAGGTTAATTTTGTTACAAAAATTTGTGTATTAAACTAAATATATGCGTGCTTTGTAAATAGTCATACCCTAAAATAAATGTGATAGTAAAGGCAAGAGCGAGAAGAGGACATCAACTCATAAAAGCTTGACTATATTCATTTTCAAAGGCAAAAGCGAGAAGGTCTACGTAAACTCATAAAAGCTTAACTATATGCAATTTTCTTTCGACTAAACTCTACTTTCATTTCGAATAAAGAGTCATCGAAAATGAGTTCTTCTATTTTGGAGGAAGGATGTTAAATATTTTGGAATATATTTCACGCATTTATTTTGATTTGTGATATCACTAGAAAATGCTGTTATTCAGAGCAATTTGTTTTTTAAAAATTTATTATTTATAAAAGTAAAAAATAGTTTTGTTTGAGAAAATAAAGTAAAAAATAATTATAATTTAATTAAATTCAAATAAATATATTATATTTATATAAAAATATTATTAATATACACAAAATAATTAATCATAAATTATTAAATTTAGTGAAAAAGTGTGTAAAGTTTTGTTTTGTGGGTGAAAGAAAATGTGTGAAGAATGTATATTGGTGAAATATAATGTGTGTATATTATTATACACTCATTTTCATGAAAAGTATGTATAAAATTGTGTACTGTGTGTGAGTGAGAGAGAAAATGTAAAAAATGAGTATTTCGATCACTATCCTCCGATATTTTACTGTTCCTAGTGTCTAATCGAGCGACTGCTGCACCATTACTTGATCAATTTCCGTTAAACATTAGGCGTTAAAATTTCTCTTTTCTTTCGAATTCGACAAAAGCTCTTTCATTTCTTTATAATATTGAAAATTTTAATATATTATTAAAAAAATACTAATAAATAATTTTTAAAAAATTGGGGTTCGCCCCTCCACCCAACCATGCCGTTTTCGCAACTACCTTCAAGAATTATCAAATTACTAGTAAATGTCCGTGTACGAGGGCACGACATATCAAAATATTTAATCGCAAATAATCCGTATTCTCTAATACGGCAATATTTAAAAGTGATAAAATTATTTTTTAATATAAAAAATATGTATATAATTTTACATATATGCATATAATTTTACATATATTTTTTAATTAATTGAGTCAAATAAAAAAATTACACATAAAGTATAATATTTTTTAATACCCCTATCTTTCTCCATTTCTAACACACACCACACAATCATATTCTTTGTCCCCCTCCCCCACACATAAATATATATATATATATTTTATTAATCACAATCACACCCACCCCACCACTTTTCCAACACATTTTCCTTTTTTTCAAACCTCCTCCTCAATTTTTGCACACACCTCTCTCTTGCACTAAAATTAGGCCAAATAGTATTATTCATTTGGGTGGACTCCGCTGAGCTCATTTACAAGATAGACTACTCACTTCACTCTCTCAAATATACTACTCATTCGTTGCAATTTAATTCCACTATTTAATTGGTACACTATTTGAAAAAAAGAAGTAAATATAATCAAATAAAAAGTGGATGTAAAAATTTATGGATATAAATCACTTGTTATATTTTAAAATAAGAAAATCAATATTTATTTTAAATATTGGTGATAAAATAAAAACATTTTTTTTTTTGCTTATTTGTGCTATATTGTTTTTTTTTTTTTGCTTCGCTGCCCTTTCCAAATTGGTTGTCTGGATTTGTTGGAAATGGTTCAAATCGGCTAAATTTGCAGCAGCAACACCCCACCCCTCCGCCCGCCCCGATCATAGAAGAGAGAAGATGACAACCAGAGCCAGGTGAGGTCCCATTTCCCACTCTCTTTCTCTCTCCAACGAACAAACATAAACACACAGTAGAATTACCCCACGAGAGAATTTTGATCCTTACCCCCCAAAACCCTTGTTTCTTTCCTCTCCCATATCCAGATCTTCTTCTTCTTCTATCTGTTTCGTTTTTGTTTTGACCCACATCACATCCAGCTATAATGATTCGATAACACCAACCAACACCCACCTTTTCTAATATCTTCCCAGATCCCCCCAATCCCCTTCTCCCCGATTTGGGCAATTGGGTCGGATCATAATCCCAAGTACATCCTCTTCTATGCTTACACCATCGTGATACAACAATCGCCAATGGCGGGTCAGACGCAGAATCAGAACCAGGGCACACCTACTAATAGTAGTATGGATCAACAGTTTGAGATGTACTTTAGGAGAGCTGATTTGAATCAGGATGGCCGTATCAGTGGCGAAGAAGCGGTCTCTTTTTTCCAAGCAACCGGTTTAGCCAAGCCCGTTCTCGCTCAGGTCCCTAATTTCTCCATTTTCTGATTTTCGCTTCTTTTTTCGGATATTTCTACATTAGAACTTCCTATATGTCTATAAGGAATTGTGGTTCTTCCGTTTTTATGCGCTGTAAGTCCATCTGCCTATTCCTTTGGGTCTACAAGAAGTACACTAGTCGTGAAAAGGGATAGAAAGTAACCGGGTTGGCAATGGCTGACTGGCTAAAATTATTAGGTCCTATCACTTTGTGGTGTAAAATTTACACTAAAAATATCAACATTGATAGGAACTAGGTTTTTAACTCATTAAATGAATTTAGTACGATCCTATTTTCCTAAGTACTCCCAACTGGGAGCATTATATATAGACATTAGTAGTCAATTGCATTTTCCCATTGGTTGAAGTTGGTTGCCTCTCCTATACAAACCTCAACAAAGATCTACTTTGAATTTCAATTTCTATAGATTTTCCTTCATGTTACTTGATGAATTATTCATTTGGCTGGTTGATAGGTTATACTACTGTATTAACACTAATTGATGTCTCCTAGACTCCTATAGTTTGCCACAAATATATGTACGCGTTTGTGGATGTTTTTGTCCTCTTAAATTTTGAACGTAGGGTATTAGATACGTTTTAATCACTTGTGAGAACAAGTGTACGAAGTGGCGAATTCTAATTTATTCTCGGCGGTGAAAGATATAAGATATAGGGCGTGTGTTTTCCCACATTTTCCCGCAAATTATGTTGAAAGCGTGTAGATGGTGGGTTCTAAATGTAGTATTTCTTAAAACGCACACCCCAAAACACATCGTTTTAAAATGCTATGATTTGTAGCACTTTTCAAAAAACCCAAAATTAGATGTTGCGACGTACTCTTTTCTTTAAGATAATTTCCGTTGTATCATTTTCAGTTGAAAATTTTAGTACTTGATGATAAATAATTGTATCATATATGTAAATTGCTCTGTGTGCTAAATCATTAAGCACATGTTATTTATGAAAAGATAAATGGTCATTGTTTAGGAATACGTAGATGGCAAACTCCAGTAATAAAGTGTTGCACGAGACACAGATGCAAGGAAAAAACTACATTCTTAAAGTATCGTGTTTCAAAACTTGCCGTTTCAAACATTTCATTTTCAAAGTGCATTACCAGATGAGTTCTCAATGTAGTAAAAGAAGAAAAAGGAAAGGAAAAACGCAACTCTTCAAAAAGAAAATCACAGTGGCAATAAGAAAAACAAATGCAGAAAGAATAAATAAAAGTTTAAGTGTATCATATTCATAAGTCAAATTAAGTTCAAAACCTCATTCACTTCTACATCTGCATTCAATGGGGGGGGGGGGAAGAATTTTTCTTTAAGTACATAGGTATCAAGTTCCAAATACAGCACGAAAGTATTACACATAATGAGGCAAAATAATAACAATAATAATAATAATTGAAAGACTTAGGAGAATCCAAAGTATCTGATAATTTGAGATCTATAGGTAATTTGACGCTAACATCTTATTTGCACAATTACTCGTTCTCTTTACATATTGAGTAGCATTTCTCATAAAATGCAGAAAAAGTTATTTTGTTGTGGCACATCTACCAGTTCAGTCTGATGGTTATATTTTGGTATTTACTTATGAGTTAAAAGAGAAAGGCGCTAAAAAATATGATGCTTATGAAACTCTTTACAGTCTTTGACTCTTTGATAAGGTATTTTCTTCTCCCCCCCAACCCCCCTTTTCCCCTTTTCGTTCTCAGAAGTATTTTTAATTGTTCTGCAGATATGGACGCATGCTGATCGAAACCGAACTGGTTTCCTTGGTCGAGCAGAGTTTTTCAATGCTCTAAAACTTGTTACCGTTGCACAAAAGCGAGAACTTAGCCCAGATATTGTGAAAGCTGCATTATTCGGCCCTGCTTCAGCTAAAATACCTGCTCCCCAGATAAATCTTGCAGCTCTACCAGCTCCTCGTTCAAGTGCAAATATGACCCCACCCGCTGTAGGTCCACCATCTAGTGTTAGTGCTCCAATAGCATCTCAAGGTGTAGGTATCAGAGGGCCACAGGGTTTTCCATCTCAGCAAAATCAGTTCATGAGGCCACCTCGGCCTCCGGCTCCTAACACTGGTTTCCCTCCACAGCAGGGTGGAGTAAGTCAGGTAATGCCTAGGGGAGGAACAATGGTGGCTCCACGTCCTCCAAGTTCTAGCTTGTACAATGATTGGCTTGGAGCAAGTACCGCTGGCCCCCAGACCGCAGTGACTTCTCATGTTCCTACTGCCGGAGTTGGTCCATCTGCAGCTCTGGATGGATCTGGGCTTGCAACATCAGGAGTGACATCGTCGGTGCAACCTAGTCCACAGGCAACCACCGGCTCAACGCAACATGTACTTACCAATTCAAGCGGTCCTACTTCACCTGCCTTGCAGGCTGGAGCGAGCGATTCTAGCAGGGTTGTTTCAGGCAATGGTTACACATCAAACTCAATGTTTGGAGATGCTTTTTCGGCAACCCCATCTCAGCCAAAGCAGAATTCCGTTGTACCTATGCCCTCTGCAGGTGTCTCACCTATGTCATCATCCAATGTTCCTGCTGCTGGTGGGATCCAACAGCCAAGCCAGCATGTACCCTCCCAGCGGTCACTTACTCACCAACCCAGTCAAAGTCAACAAGGACATTCAACGGTGAGACCTAACAAGCCAGCTCCAGTGCAGAGCTTTTCTGCAGTTCCTGGTGGACCCGGAAATTCTGCTTCTCCCCAGTCTCAGCTGCCCTGGCCAAGGATGACTCAATCTGATATTCAGAAATACAGCAAAGTGTTTATGGAAGTAGACACAGACAGGGATGGAAAAATTTCGGGTGAACAGGCGCGCAATTTGTTCTTAAGTTGGAGGCTGCCACGCGGTAGGGCATGCTTCAGCTTTATCTATATTTAAACCTTGTTCTTTTTCAATTATATTTCCCTTTTCCTTTCTGTTCGCTAATATGTTGAATTGTGTTGGATGTGTATGTATCTTGTCTGTTCAGATCTCAGATTTTAAGTATCTATTACCAGAAAAATAGTTAAATGTCATTATCATATTATTGCTGCAAGATATTAGGGTAAGCATCATCTTTTTGCATTTGGAACTTGTTATTTTCAGTGCTATCAAAGAGGCTTATCACTCTCTAGTTAGTGGATTTTCTATGAAATTAACAGTAAATCTGGGACTTGCAGCTCTCTTTTTAGATTCGTGACTGAATGGTAATAGATGGTGTGGTCAGAATTGTTCAATGATAGCTGAATGTTTCATTTTGAGGGGTCTTCTTTAAACTTAATTCTGTGGAGTGAAAGTACACGTGCCAAAAAGCATTTTCTTTATGATATGTCTTTAATATAAGGCAAAAGAAATGCTCTTTATGCTCACCACATGTTTTTGTGCTCTGTGATGGTTGAGTTGCTCTATAATGTTTTCTAATCATGTGCATTTTCTTATTTTGGTTCAGAGATCTTAAAGCAGGTGTGGGACTTGTCTGATCAGGATAATGACAGCATGCTTTCTTTAAGGGAGTTTTGCATTGCTCTTTATCTAATGGAGCGGCACAGGGAAGGACGTCCTCTACCTAGGGTGCTTCCACCTGGTATTATGTTTGAAGAGACGCCATCGCCTGCCACCGGTCATACCGGTCCTGCATATGGCATTCCAGCTTGGAGACCTACATCTGGTATTCATATCGATGTGCACTTTTGTATTTCCAGTTGGCAGCTAGTTTGGTCGTTCTCTATGATAACACAGCTGCCGACTCTAGGCAGTTGGTCTCTTTTGGCAAAAGCATTGCCATGTGCTATATATTCCAAATTACTAGATAGTTTCACTTTTTTTTTTTTTTAAAAGTGATGGAAGTACTATATTTCTCGTTTCTGAGCAGGTTTGCAACAACCGCATGGGACGCCTGGTCCACGACCAGTCACCGCTTCTGCAGGAGCGAGGCCACCGCGTCCAGTTCCTCTTCCTCCGCCTGAAGATATGCAGCCCCGTCAGCAAAAACCCAGAGTTCCTGTTTTGGAGAAGCATCTTGTTGACCAACTTAGTTCAGAGGAGCAGAGCTCTTTGAATTCAAAGTTCCAAGAGGCAACAGAGGCAGATAAGAAGGCAATACATAAATTCCAGTTCATCATCGCTATCTACTGTTTTCTTCTTCTTTCCATACGATGCATACAACCTCTTGGGTTCTTGGTTGATAGGGCAGGAATCTTGCAAACGGGGGTCGTTTAGCAGGGTAGGGTTAGTCCAGGCTCAATACAAGCTCTTGAAAGGTCAATGCAGGCCTGATAGAACCTGATATATAGTCTGACTGTGACTCTATAGGGCGTAGAACAGTTTAATACTGAAAGAAAGGGGCATCATTCCGACCTACTAACAGATCATAAATCTCAAATGTTTTAAGTTCTAAACTCTTGATCTCTAAAAGGGACGAAACATATGTTTGTGCATGTTTTCTATACTTGATCGTTCTTGAGGTTTACATATTTCTCTTTTATTCTTTACGGTTTCTTTTTATTTTAACTTTCTTGGAGTGTTCAGTGGTTTAGCAGAAACTTCTAAATCTCTCTATCTTTTGGCTGTGCTTTGTTTCTATTTCCAGGTCAGTGAACTTGAAAAGGAGATCTTGGAGTCGAAGGAGAAAATAGAGTACTACCGTACCAAGATGCAGGAACTTGTGAGTTTTTCTTCTCTCTTAATACTGTGAGCTTCCATTGTATATTTATATGTTGAGAAAGAAACGACTTGACTGCCTGACATATGGTGCTCTTTACTTCCGACAGTGATTCAAAATAGGTACAACATGTGTCTAATGATTCCCAGTCCTGTCCTGTTTTTTTTTTCCAGTCCTGTCCAAATGTTCATGATGAGGAAGAGATTAGGCGACCAGCTTAGGAGATTTCCCTGAACAACTCTGTCTCATATGTATTGACCAACTTATTTTTGACTGTCTCAAAATGTTTGGCCTCTTCAAATTTCAATGAAATCAACTAACCACTTTCTTATTGTACCCCTAACTTAAGTATTTACTCCTTCATGTTCACAAATGTAAATTGGAAAAAAAATTATAAATGAAAATTTGAGCATTGAGCAGTGAATGTGGATGCATTTATGAGAAATCTTAAAATGTGAGCTTTTTGCCTGGTGGCCAATAGAAAAGATGCTGGGAATACTTGCTATCATTATTGTTAGGCGCATACACATGTATATAGGAAAGATTGATATTGTTGGGTGTCGAGGGAATATTTTATACTGAGCAGAGATCTCCTGAGATTAAGTTTGAAGAGGTGTGACTTTGAGGCAGAAACCTAGAATTATGTAGAAAAATGAAGGTGGCTGCATTCCTTGATTTTCTATGTATGTCGTCTGGATAGGAATTAAAGAGATCGAGATTAGCTTTGGGTGAGGTTGTAAGTATCTCTGTTATGTGGATAATGATGCTTTATGATGACTGTTTTCAGATTTTCCCATGGATCACTTCAATACGAAATGATCAAATTATCTCTGGATGAGGTTGCTTGTATCCCCACTTCAATTATGGATGAGTACATGAGATTGAGGTCACTTGTTGCTATAAAAATCTGTTTTAGGAGTGCATAGCCAAGTCTACGGTCACAGTTTAGCAGGGGGTTCTTGTGTCACTGGAGAGTGGTAGTTAGGAAATTGGATTGCGATACCTATTTCTGTGTAAGTAGTGATTGAAGACGGCTTTAGTCCATTTGTTTTTCTAGGGTTTTTCTTAGCTCAATCTAGCTGGGTTCCTGGAATTCTATTAAAATGATTTTTTGCATGATTGTTCTGATTTTAATTCCATTAGGTTGTGGGAAATAATCTTAGCTCCTATTAATTAAGATCATTACATGAGGGGGGATTTTAGAATTGTTCTGGTTAGTTGTTTTTGTAAGGTTCTCACCAAGGTTTTATCCATGGTTTGAGATGTGGGTTAATACTATTTTAGAGGCCCCGAGTGTTAGAGCGGCTGTCCTTTTGTATCTAATGTGCCTTAAGTGAGTTTTGATTTTTCTGGCAATGACTTGTGTGAAGTTTCCCCCAGCTTGCTGTTTATGGGTACACCTTAACCACCCTCATGAATATTTGAAGGTACAAGTAGTTTGAGGAAGCACGTTTTGACACCAAAAGACTGGTTTAAAATAACAGGTCTGATAAAATTTCGTAACTTCTTTTACCTCGGTTACCCATGTGGCTGGTAAGCTGCTTGAATGAAGGGTCTTCAAGTCAGGAATAGGGGTTGAGAAAAGAAAAGCCTTTTTTTTGAGATTAGGTTAGTGACGTTTTTTCGGATGCTTTTCCCGGAAGTGGTCAATGTTTTGCAGAGAGCAGAAGGGTGGTTCTTACCTTGTGTGAATATCTTTGAAGAGTAAATAAACACTTGCCACCGATAGCTAATAAATTGCTACATGGATTCTGTATGAGAGCCACTTTGCTCAAAGCAAAAGGTCTGACTTAATCTTCCCCTCAATCCAGATCTATATTATTTGATAATGAATTTTGTGCCAGTTACACGACTCATGCAGTGGTAATAGGCAGTGGGCACTGCAACTTTGGGACCTTAGTGGAGCTCCCTATAATTGCTTTAGAGGTTAGGGAGGTCAGTTTAATCGACCAGAATCCGCAATTGTTGGAGAATACAGTATCTTCTTGATGGGCCGGGTTATGGATTTTTGTTGCCTGCTAAATAAATCTAGTTGCTTACTTGCTTGTTAGTCTTGTGATGTTTAAATGGAAACTGCACTCTGAAATAACTGCAGTATATGGCTCAAAGAATAGCTATATTGAATAAGTCTGCTGGATTGCTCACTCTTGCTAATGGCTATATATTCATATTGTTTGCATGCTGATATATTTTTATTATTTTTTTGTGTATGCGCGTATATGTGTGGGAGTGCAGTTTCTATTGCTCGTTTTATTAAACCTAGATGCCAAACATTTTTATGAATAAATCTTAGCAAAACCTCGTCATCATTTATAATTTCTTCTGTAGATAGAAGCTAATTCCTCTTCTAATAAATCTTAGCAAGACCCCGTCTTTTATCATATGACTGGAAGATTGTTTATGTGAGAGCCTTTGGATGCTTGGTTGGTCATTGTAAAAGTTCTGCTCATATTACCAGTTTGTTGCTTCTCATCTTAGTTTCTATTTCGCATTAAATAGTTGAAGGGCAAACGACATTCTTTTCATATTGTTTATCTTTATACACTGTCTTTGCTGCCAGATTCTGTACAAAAGCAGATGTGACAATCGATTGAATGAGATTACTGAAAGGGTTTCAGCTGACAAGCGAGAGGTACAGACTACCTTTTCAACGGTTATGAATGTCAACCTATATATATAAATTAAATAATAAGATGAAGCTACTGCTTCAGGTTGACACTCTGGCAAAGAAGTACGAAGATAAGTACAAACAATCTGGAGATGTAGCCTCGAAATTGACTATTGAGGAGGCCACCTTTCGGGATATTCAGGTTTACTTATAGCTCCTTGGCTTCTTTTGTTGCGTGGAAACTGGTTCCTTCTAACTGTTTAAAAGTGTATTCTCTCAAAATTAATGTTATTGCACTTTATTTCCAGTTTCTTGTATTGATGTGTTATGTTACGACCCATCTGTAGGCGAAAAAGATGGAGCTATATCGAGCGATCGTCAAACTGGAGCAGGATGGCAATGCTGATAACATTCAAGTACATTGAAACATCATTCATCAATTGTTAAAAAGTTAGTTATGTGCATTACTCAAACTTTTGCTTGGCTTGCACAGGGTCGTGTTGATCGCATTCAAGGGGATCTTGAGGAGCAAGTAAAAGCCTTAAACGAACGTTGCAAGATGTACGGATTGCGTGCCAAACCAACGTCACTGCTTGAGCTGCCCTTCGGTATTCCACTTTTGCTATTTTGTTAAATTACTACCTATATGCACTAATACAATATATTTTTGCTCATGTTCATGCGATCTGCTCCTTTTTTTCTTGTGTTAATTCGAGGACTAACTTTTAATAGAGTTTGCTCTTCGCTTCAGCCATTCTCTTGACTTGCATACTGAGTGTTCAAGTTCTTCATTTCTCCAACTTTTGGAATGATCATATTGGATGTTGGATCTTTATTTAGTTTCTGGCTATTTACCTTGGAAGCTCATTGTTCTCGTTCTAGTTTATTTGTTCATATCAACAAAAGCTTTGCTGATACTTGCATATCTCTGTTTGATTGTCTCTGTTTAAACTGTTAATCTCCATTCTGTTAAGTCGAAAGAAAGTTGAAAGAAGACCTAAGCATGGTTGTGATGCTCAAGACTGACAAATTGAGAGTTTGGATGATTTATTTGTCGATATGAATTGATTTCTATAGTTAACAAAGTGAAGAGCTAAATTGGACCGATGTTTGATGCTCACAAGTTTATCTTCTATGGTAAATTCATTTGGTGATTCTTTTTATGTTTCTATTTGGCAAGGTTGGCAACCTGGCATTCAAGAAGGAGCTGCCGATTGGGATGAAAATTGGGACAAGTTTGAAGATGAAGGTAAACTAAAACCACCCCCATAATTAAAATAATGATTAGTCTTCAAATTATTTAATTGCCCCCAACCTCGACAATGTGCTTCGTAATGCCACTCTACTCTAGGTGTATTGAAGCCTATAAAGCTATAAATGTATGCCATGCTGATAAAGTTTTGGCATTTGCAGGATTCACATTTGTGAAAGAGCTTACGCTTGATGTTCAAAATGTTTTAGCACCTCCCAAGCCCAAGCCTGTACCAGGTCAAAATAAAGCTCCTTCCTCTGGTGAGGGTGCAACTCCTGTCTCATCATCCAATGGTGATGTTAAGTCAGAGAATCGGCCAGGGGCCGGGAACATGACTTTAGAAGACGAATCCTCAAATTCGCAAGGCAAAGATGGTTTGGAAAGAAGTCCACCTGACAGTCCAGCTAGTAGAAAGGCAGTGGATAGCCCATCTGGGGAGGTCGGTGGACAAAGCAAAGAAATTTTTGAAAGAACTCCACCTGACAGTCCAGCTAGCAGTAAGGCACTGGATAGCCCAGCCAAAAAATTTGATGACTACCCATCTAGAAAGTTCGATGGAGATAGTTCACCCCATGCCCTAGATATCCGAAGGTGGGGAGCAGCCTTACTTTATGTTATCTGAAGTTCCTTCTGCTGCTTTGAAATTCTGTAGTATAGTGAAGTTATGGTTTCTTTCTATATTGAAAATTTGTGAAGAAAGGTTCAGAACAATGAATATCTTTTTATATATGGTGCAGGGAACATGGGGATGCTGAATCTGTGTTTTCTGGGGACAAAAGTTATGATGAAACAGGTTGGGGTACATTTGACTCTCATGATGATGTCAATGCGGGTTGGGATATCAATCCTGTGAAAACTAAGGTATATGCGTCATGCATCATTACTATCTAGCACAGCAAATTGAAAAAAGTTCGAACCGTAGGCATACGTCCTCTGTTTTGACTATGTTACAGTTTTCTATTTCGTTTTGATATTGTAGCTTTCAGCATTATTTCAGTTCTTTTAACTCAAGTGGAACCCAAAAGTTGCATTCCTGATTCGTGCAAGCTATCATGTTGCAGGAGATTGATAATGGGACGTATAATGAAAATTCATTCTTTGGTTCCGATGATTGGGGGTTGAACCCTATAAGAACAGAGGTGCCAAAGACGAGCACATTTGTTTTTGATTCTGTTCCGGGAACTCCTGCTCTCAGTTATGCTGGCTCTCCACACGGAGATAACAATATGTTCCCAAAGAGGAGCCCATTTGCCTTTGATTCTGTTCCGGGTACTCCTGCGTACAGTTATGCTGGCTCTCCTCGAGGTGATAACACATTCCAGAATAGGAGCCCATTTGGTTTTGCGGACTCGGTTCCAAGCACCCCCATGTATAATTACAGCAACTCACCGCGAAGGTTCAGCGATGGGCCAGAAGATCACTCATTTAACACCTTCTCGAGATTTGATTCCTTTAGCAGCACACATGACAGTGGACTATTCCAACCTCAAGAGTCGTCCTTCTCGAGATTTGATTCTATGCGCAGTACTCGAGATTCTGAGTATGATCAAGGCTCTTTCGCGCCCCAAGCATCATTGGCAAGGTTTGACTCCATGCGCAGTACTGCTGATTCTGATTTTGGCAACTCACTCTTCCCTCCTCGTGATTCCACCTTCTCAAGATTCGACTCCATGCGCAGTACAAGAGACTCTTCTGATTTCAATCATGGTTTCCCATCTTTCGATGATGCGTCAGATCCATATGGGTCAAGTGACCCGTTTAGGTCGAACGATCCGTTCAAGACACACGACCCTTTTAAGACGCCAGCAGAAACGCCAAGGAGAGATTCTGATAGTTGGAGAGCATTTTAGTATATTATTACAATTTTCTTATTCATACACCGGCTCAGCTCTGCTCAGCTGTCTTTCCTATTTTGAAGCCCGTTTTTGCGAGGTATGGTAATGTAGCTATAGCAACCTTATTCCTTTTTGTTTTATGTTGAAAGTGTGTGAAAAATGAGTTGCGGTCATGTTGAGTGAATTCATCCCATTCTGTACTTTAGATACATATGATTCTTTCTTTTCTGGTCTTGTTTATCAGATAGAGTTTTAGTCAGTCGTGTTGTGCTGTGCATCCATTGATTTCATTTGTGTCTAGCAGATCTGCAAAATGTATACAACTCTCTTTACGTACATCTTTTCTGTAAGTTGTTACTGGTGAGTAAAATGTGTCGGAAATCTCTTGAGTTTACCTACATATCGACATATCGGGCTTCCTTTTCTTTGATAATCTTTGATGATTCCTTTTATGATATCTTTGGATCTTGGTCTTTGTATGACTATTGAAATTGTTATACTCTCTCCGTTTTATTTTAAGCTCTACAACATGTCAGTGAACAGTAAAAATGAAACGGAGTGAGTATTGAATTTGAGGACATTTTTTTGGTTGCATTAAGAGCATCTCCAACCCAGCTGCATCTCCTCCAACCACAGCCATCCCCTGCACCATCCTTTGCACCGTTCACAGGGCTGCGCTATTAGTTTTTTTTTTTTTTTTTTTCATTTCAGCCCTTCAAATTTGAAACATTACATTTGGACATTAAATTTCTCTTACACTATTATTATTTAAATGTACATTAATTATATAATTATTTTAAAGTTAATATATTTATTTTTTGTACTTAATTATATAAAGACATTACATTACAATAAATAAATTATAATGTAAAAACATAGAAAGAACTATTAAAAAGAT
>JAOTQG010157406.1:0-20057 GCA_025631175.1 Iris virginica
CTCCAAGAGCATTTGGGGCCTCGATTTCGGGAGTGGGATTTTTTACCTTCGACTGGGGCTTAGGGAGGGATTCTAATGAGTTGGGACACACGGTTGATTTCTAGGGTTTTATGGGAGGTTTACTTTGTCGGCGAGAGTTAATATTAGGGGTTTTGGAGAGAGGTGGGTTAGTGCGGTTTACGGCCCTTGCGGGGCTCGCGGCCGCGAGTCTTTATGGGAAAAGCTTCATGGTTTGGCAAGATTATGTGGGTCACAGTGGTGCATCAGCGGAGATTTTAATGTGATTCGATCTTGCAAGAAGTTTGGGGGGGGGGATTCTAGAATTACCACGAGTATGCAAAGCTTTGATGAATTTATTCAAAGAGCATGGTTTGTGTGATTTACCTTTGTCTAATACCACCTTTACCTGTTAGGGGAGAGGAATTGTGCAACTAGCATTGACAGGTATCTCGTAAGCAACTCGTGGGAGGAGAATTTTTTCGAGTTAATCCAATCAGTTCTTCCTAGAATTGTGTCTGATCACTTTTCGATCATGTAAGAGTCCACTCCCATCCAATGGGGCTTACCCCTTTCGCTTTGAGAACATGTAGTTATCTCATTCGAGCTTCAAAGATTAAGTGGGTAAATGGTGGGAGGAGAGTGTTTGAGGATGGGGAGGTTTTGTTTTGATGCGCAAGTTGAAATTCTTGAAGAAGTTAAAATTTTGGAATAAGGAGGTGTTTGGGGATATTAGGCTTAGGAAGTGAGTACTTATTAGGGAAGTGGAGGAGTTGGATAGAGCAGAAGAGACTAGATGCTTGTCGTACGGTGAATTGAATAGAAGGTCTAGAAAGATTGAGGAGTTATGAGGATATTTTGAGATGATGGTAGTTGGCGTCAAAAGGCTAGAGTGAAATGGGTTAAGGAAGGGGATTGCAATTCAAAGTTGTTTCACTGGGTTGCTACAGGAAAGCGAAGACATGGGTACTTCAAGGAGATTGAGAGGGAAGATGGCGTTCTTGTTAGGGATATGGGGACAATTGCTAAGGAGATTTCTGGTTTTTACAAGAGTTTATATTTTGATAGTAGTATTAGTCGACCAATGTTTGAGGGGCTGGATTAGAGTCCCATTTCGGAGGAGAAGGCAGATGGTTTGAAGAGATCATTTGAGGAGGGTGAGATTTGGCGAGCCATTTCGGATTTAGCCGGTGATAAGGCTCCTAGCCCAGATGGATTTACAATTTTTTTTTTTCATTCTTATTAGGACATTGTGAAGAGTGATATTTTGAGAGTGATGATTGAGTTGTATGCTAATAGGGTTGTGTGCCAGAATATCAATTCTACGTTCGTAATCCTAATCACTGAAAAGGAGAGGTCTCTTAAGATAAGGATTTTCGCCTATTAGTTCGGTTACTAGCATTTACAAGATCATTACTAAGGTAATATCTCGTAGACTTGGAGAAGTTTTGGGGGATACCCTCTCTGAATCTCAATGTGCCATTATTAAGGGTCGCCATAGCATCCCTGTCCTGCACTTCGCCATAGCCGCAATTTTCGCCATTGGCGAAAAAGATCTGAGAGCTTGTTTTTGGCCATAGCGAAAAATTTCGCTATAGCACCTGAGATTGCATTCCGCCATAGCGCCTGAAATTTCTAGTACTTGGCCAAAATTTTGAATTTTTCAGCTCTTTTATCAATGTGATGACCCCCAACCTTGATTTTTGGCTCAACACAACACGAACAAACACATTAAACATACCCATTCTACTACAAAAAATATCAAAACGAAGGATAATTACTAGAACGACACAAAATTATTAAAAGAAATATTAAATACGTACCATTGGCTTGCCTCCCATTAAGCGCATTTGTTTAACGTTGTTAGCCCGACGGTTTTCATCGTGTGACACTCACGACTCCGGTGGGTCATCAAGAGAGATCATCTCCGGTTGAGGATCGTAACCACCAAGATAGTCCTTCAACCGTTGTCCATTGACCATGAACTCCTCCTTAGTGTCGAAGTTTCTGATGCGAACTGCTCCATGAGGAGCTACGGCCATTACCACATATGGACCCGTCCATCTTGATTTGAGCTTCCTAGGAAATAACTTGTACCGAGAGTTGTAAAGTAGCACGTGTTGGCCCGGTGTGAACTCTCGGGGCAAGATCTTCTTGTCATGCCATCTCTTCATCTTCTCCTTATATATTCTCGCATTCTTATATGCACCCAATCGAAATTCATCCAGCTTCTCAATCTGTAACAACCTTTGCTTACCGGATATTCCCAAGTCGAAGTTGAGTTTCTTCATCGCCCATAAAGCTTTTTGCTCTAACTCTACTGGCAAGTGACAAGTTTTTCCATAGACCAATTGATATGGAGACATACCAATTGGTGTTTTGAAAGCTGTTCTGTATGCCCATAATGCATCGTCTAGCTTGCTTGCCCAATCCTTTCGAGAGGGTTTCACATTTTTCTCCGGAATTTGTTTTATCTCTCGATTGGACACCTCGACTTGCCCTTGTGTCAGTGGATGATAGGCCGTCCCAATCTTGTGCTTGATTCTATACTTTGCTAGAGCATGCCCAAGCCAGTTGTTGCGGAAGTGCTTTCCCCCATCACTGATAATGATCCTTGGGTCCCAAATCTGCTAAAAATGTTCTTTTGCAAGAACTTCGTTACGACCTTGGCATCATTGATTGGCACAGCTATGGCTTCAACCTACTTAGAAACATAGTCAACTGCAAGTAGAATGTATAGATTCTTGTCTAATGGCACAAATGGCCCCATGAAGTCTATGCCCCATACATCAAAGATCTCTACTTCAAGGAGTGTTGTTTGAGGCATCTCATAACGGTGAGAGATATTTTTTGTCCTTTGACACCTATCACACCGTTTTACAAACTCCTCAGCATCCTTAAATAGAGTTGGCCAATAGAACCCACTTTGAAGAACCTTCGCAGCTGTGCGATTGCTAGCAAAGTGGCCACCATATAAAGAGTTATGGCAATGATGTAAGATCATGGGATAATCCTCCTCGGGTATACATCGACGAAGGATTTGATCTTTCCCTTGTTTGAAGAGATATGGCTCATTCCACACATAAAATTTAACATCATGCAAGAATTTCTTTTTCTGCTAATAAGATAGGTTTGGCAGCAACTCATTTGTCACAAGATAGTTAGCAAAATCCGCATATCAAGGAGCAGAAATAGTATCTTTCGCATTTACCATATACATCTTCTCATCAGGAAAGAATTCATTAACAGGAGAGCTAGAAGTTCCCCGAGGGTTCTCTAACCGAGAAAGATGGTCGGCCACTTGAATGTCCGCTCCCTTACGATCATGGATCTCTACATCAAACTCATGAAGGAGAAGAATCCATCGTATACGTCTCGATTTTGCATCCTTCTCGGTGAACAAGTAGTAAATGACGGCATTATCAGCGTGCACAATAACCTTGCTCCCAAGAAGATAAGTTCGAAATTTGTCGAAGGCAAATACGACAGCTAACTATTCCTTCTCTGTAGTGTCATAGTTGATTTGAGCCTCATCCAGAGTTCGGCTCGCATAATAGATAGCATGAAAGATTTTCAGCTTTCTCTGACCCAATACAGCTCCCACGGCATAGTCACTAGCATCACACATCAACTCAAACGGTAGTTCCCAATCAGGAGAAATAATGATTGGTGGAGACACTAGAGCTTCCTTTAAGACCTTGAATGCTTTCATACACTCTTCATCAAATAAGAATGGTACATCCTTCTCCAATAGTTTGCACAATGGCTAAGTGATTTTTGAGAAGTTTTTGATGAAACAACGATAAAATCCAGCATGACCCTAAAAGCTACGTACACCGTTCACAGAAATAGGAGGAGGGAGTTTATCAATTACCTCTAGCTTGACTCTATCAACTTCCAAACTTTTGCTTGAAATTTTGTGGCCCAAGACAACTCTTTCGGTCACCATGAAGTAGCACTTCTCCCAGTTAAGAACTAGGTTTGTTTCCTTGCATCGCTCTAGAACCATGGCCAAGTGCTTCAAACATTTATCATAGCTATCTCCAAACACCGAGAAGTCGTCCATAAAGATCTCAATTTGATGCTCCACCATCTCAGAAAAGATAGCCATCATACACCTATGAAAAGTGGCCGGTGCATTGCACAGTCCAAAGAGCATTCGGCGAAAAGCAAAAGTACCATATGGACATGTGAAGGTCATCTTTTCCTGGCCTTCCGGTGCAATGGAAATTTGGAGATATCCAGAATAGCAGAAAACAGTAATAAGCATGCCGAGCTAACATGTCCAACATCTGATCAATGAATGGAAGTGAAAAGTGGTCCTTCCTTGTGGCCTTGTTCAGCTTTCGGAAGTCAATGCATACTCTTGTCCCAATCACCATCCTTGTGGGAATCAACTCGTTTTCATTCGGAACCACAGTGATCCCTCCATTCTTTGGGCACACATTGAGTCGGACTTACCCACTTAGAATCAGAGATGGGATAGATAATGCCAGCATCAAACCACTTGATCACCTCCTTCTTGACCACATCCTTAAGCTTCGGATTCAATCTTCGCTGAGCCTCCACGGATGGGACAAAGTCTTCCTCAAGAATGATCTTGTGTTGACAAAGAGAAGGACTAATACCCTTCACATCACCTAATGTCCATCCTATAGCTTCCTTGTTTTCCCCAAGCACTTGAAGCAATTCTTTTCCTGTTCATGGGTAAGTGACGCAGAAATAATAACAGCAATTTATCATTTTTAATTAAAAATGCATACCTCAAGTGATTGGGAAGTGGTTTGAGCTTCAGCTCCGGTGGATTGGTGATGGATGACTGCAACTTTGGCCTCGATGTGTCATCAAGATCTAGAAATTCAGCTGCCCGCACCTATGATACTTGCTCTGTAGGGTCCGAACTCCCAAACTCCTCATCGGACTCATCTTGTGCCTCGATCACGGCTTCCAATGTCTTTTTCGGAAAGGTATCCTCAATATGTTTCTGTTACTAACTCATTTACAATATCCACTCTATAGCAATCACCATCTTGATCAATAGGACACGTTGCAGATTTGAACATATCGAAGACAACCTTCTCTCCACATACTTTGAACCTCAGTTCACCTTTCTCAACATTAATGCTAGTTTTCCCGTGGCCAAGAAAGGTCGACCAAGAAGAATGGGAACATCACGATCCTCCTCCATATCCAGAATGATGAAGTCAACTGAAAATATTAGAGTCTCAACTTGCACTAGCACATTCTCAACTATTCCCCTCGGTCTTGTCACCGACCTATCTGCAAGTTACAAGTTACAAGATCAAAGTAGTTTCTTTCATCCCCCCCAAACCTAACTTCCTGAACACTGAGAAGGGCATTAAGTTGATGCTAGAACCCAAGTTGATCAATGTCTTCTTGAATGTGTGTTCACCAATAGTAAAAGAAATGGTGAAGCTACCAGGATCTTGCATCTTCTCAGGAAGATCTTGACTTAACACTGCACTGCATCCTTTGGTCAAGGGAATTACCTCATAGTCATTGATGTTTCTGTTCCTTGCAATGAATTCCTTGATCCATTTCCTGTAAATTGGCATTTGCTCAAATGCATCAAGGAGAGGTTAGAGGTATGTTGATATGGAGGTTGGTGAAGAGTTTTACAAACGTCTTGTAGCTGGGATGCACGTCTTGCTTTCTCAATCTTTCCGAAAAAGGTGGAGGAGGATACTTGACCGGTGACAACAATTTGGGAAGTTCTTTACTTTTCTCCTCAGCTGCCTTTGGTATCACTTTAACTTCCTCTTCTTCATCATCAATAATCTTGGGTGCCTTCTTCACAGGTTTGCTCACCGCAGCCTTATTCAAGTCAAGTCCACTCCGTGTAGTAACTCCTTGCATTGCTCATTTCCCCTAGGAGGGACTTCTGTGTTACTAGGGAGAGTACCCGGTTGTCATGCACTCAACTGTGCTGCCAACTGCTCCATGAGCACCTCCAAGTTCCTAATAGTGGCCTCATGGCTAAGAACCTATTTTCTGAGTTCATCCTCCACCCTACGATCAGGATGGTTAGGATGCTGATACGGTTGCGCACGTTGCTGTTGTTGGAAGTTCTGTTGGTGTTGATTCCCATGATTCTGCTGCTGTTGTACCTGTGGGCCTGCATTGTTCTTTCAAGAGAAATTGAGATGGTTTTTCCAACCCGGATTATACGATTGAGAATAGGGATTGTTATTACTAGTGATAGCATGATGACGACTACCAGTATCCGTGAAATTAACCGACTCAGCTAAAAATGAACAAGATTATGCTGACCTGTGCAAATATCACATACCTGAGCAGGGGGTAAAGGAGTGGACTGTTGTCCCATATTCTTGATAGCTAATATGAGAGCGGCTAAATGAGCTCTTAGATTTGAGATTTGTTCGTTCTCTTGCACACTTTCAACTCTCTTTTGTGCACTCCTTTCTCCCCATTCATGGTTGTTAGTGGCTATGGCATCTATGATTCTGAATCCCTCAGCTTCTTCCTTATCAGTCAATGTCGCACCAGCTGCAGCATCCTAGTTAACTCTGATTTGTGGGTCACATCCATTGTAGAAGGTTTGGATGATCATCCAATCTGAAATATGATGGTGTGGACAGTCTCGAATCAACCCCTTGTAGCGGTACCATGCCTCGTGCAATGACTCTCCACCCAACTGCTTGAAATGAGTGATCTTGTTGCGCGGATGAGTGATTTTTCCAGGTAGATAGCACTTCTCAAGGAATTTATTTGCTAAGTCATCCCATGTGGAGAAGGTATTAGGAGGAAACGAATCCACCCAATCCCTTGCATCATCCCTCAAACTAAGGATGAAAAGTCTCGGCTTGATAGCATCCGGTGATACTCCATTGTACTTCACCGTTGAGCAGTGGTCTTCAAATGATTTTATGTGCTTCGCCGGGTTCTCAGATGGCGATCCCCCAAATTGATATTGACGAACCATCTCAATCAGACTGGTTTTCAACTCAAAAGTATTGGCTTCAATTGTAGGATACTCAATACTAAACTGAATATTCGATAATCGGGGATGCATCTGTCTACGCATGTTAGGTCTCTGGTTGTTGTTCTCAGCCATTTGCGGTTGATTTCTAGCTCTTCTTCGCAAACGAAAGGTTCATTCAATTTCAGGATCATAATCTCCGAGTAGTTGATTTGCTCGACGGGTATTGTGCATACACGTCTCACCTATATAATTGCACAATAGAGCTCAAACAAACGATCAAGTGGAATAATGTTAAATAGACAAAAATAAAATACTTGGTCTCAAAGTCGAAATTATTTCTTCAATATTAAAGACTAATCAATTCAAAATCATTCTTGGCAACGGCACTAAAAACTTGATGTGAGATTTTCTATCACGAAAACGACGCGCAAGGGAACACGATCAATCAAGTAATAAAGTGAAAAGTATGAATCGAACCCACGAGGAGGGATGAATTAATGCTCTAAGTACTGAATAGTTGAACTCAATTTTAATTTAAGTAAACAGATTATAGCGATTGTTTATGAACTAAAATTACTCTACTATTGCTAATGAGAATTCAAGGTCGTCAATCTTAAAATTCAACTACCAATATAAAACGATTAAATTGCAGGGATGAACTTTGAATGAAAGTTGTCAATCTCAATTCTAATTCACAAAACGAAACGAAAGACTCAAATATCAATTAAACTAAACACGCTAATCTCGGGTTGTCAATCCTTGATTTGCGCAACTAACAATAATTAAACGAAACGAAGAACAACTATGATTCAGGAATTGGGGTTGTCGATCTCGATTCAAGAACGCACAATCAAAATCAAACAAGCAATACGCAAGAAACAATTATCAGATGTACACTTACGAAAACAAAGGTTGTCAATCTTTGTTGCTCGAAAAATTTCAATTGATAATTGTTAATCCTTGCTACGAAGAATACTGAATAATAACTCTAAAATCTGCAGAGAACTCTATTCTAAAGTGCTGAAAAATCATAGGAGGCAAGACTTCCTTAAATACCTAGGTAAATAAAATCTCTAATATTGTTTCCAAAATAGAAAAAGACATATTAATTAAAAGACTGATTCTCTTGTGTCTTGAAGTCTTCACATCGTTTTAGGAGTCCTTGGCTCGTCCATAAGTGAGTCACGATTAGAAAAGGAGAGGCGAAAAAAAAAACGTGTCAAAACAGCCGCCCAGGTGCGCTACAGTGGAAAGCCGCTATAGCGGGAAAAAGGGCTATGGCGGAATTTTCTGCCTTTTTTCAGATTTTGCACGTTAAGCCCCTGAACTTCAGAACTTTAATGATGTACGCCTAGGCCCCTGTAAATGCCAAAAACACCAAAAAAATACATATCAAATCATAATAAAATGCTCGACACTAACTCATTTAAGTATGAAAAAGATTGATAAATAAGTATATAAAATATACTTATCACAAGGGTATTCTGATTGGGCCAGTTCGGTGGATGATAGACGATCCACTTATGGCTATTGCACATTCGTTGGAGGAAACTTGGTAACTTGGCGAAGCAAGAAACAAGCCGTAGTTGCAAGGTCCAAGGCTGAGGCAGAGTATAGAGCTATGGCATTAGCGAGCTCATGTGGACTCGTTCTGTCCTTACAGAACTAGGATTTTTACCGACCGGACCTATGAACAAAGCAGCTATATGCATTGCCCATGGTTCGGTTCAACACGATCGGACGAAGCATATGGAAATTGATCGGCACTTTATCAAGGAGAAGATTTCTAGTGGTCTTCTTTGTACTCCTTAGATGTCTTAACTAAGGGTCTTAGTAGTAAAGTTTTTATTTCCATTATAAGCAAGTTATGCATGATAGATATTTTTGCTCTAACTTGAGGAGGATTCGTCTAACGGTATCCTAGTCTCGTCAGAGACACTATTGTTGTTACTCTTCAAGGGAGTGATGAGGAGTTCAAGCCTCAATGGAGGCATTATTGGTCTAGCATATATAGACATTATTTCCTAATATTTTGTAGTCGTTTCAGACATTATTTTGAAATAATAATTTAAAAAATAAACCTCCTGGGCTTGTTTTTCAAAAATCATTAAGTCGTGGGACTCAATTTAGTCTAGATATCGAAATCTTCTGATGTTATTTTACTGAAGAATCTTTGATTTCAGAGATTGAATGCTCATGTTTTTGTCAAGTTTTAAATCTGAAAATTAATCACGACAGACTTTAAGTCAAATAGGGGAGGAATAGGGTTCGTCGTGATACCAGCAATGATGTGCATCTCAGGCTTTCCTTATTTCACGAAAATGATTTCCGCAATAACAATGTCACTCTCCTTTTTGATTTTTTTTTGGGTGGCCTCCCAAAAGGTGTCCCTGTAGGAGACGAGACTCTAGTCCCACTCATGGTACTGATCCAGCTGTTGGAGTCTGTGCCTGGGGTCTGGGGCAGGAGAAGTCAAACAGGGGACTCCTGCTCAATGGATTGCTCCCTATGGAACTCAGCAGTGGACAAGCCTCTAGGCCAACCCCTTAGGTTAATGGATTGGGGTTGCAATACTTTTGATGTACTATTAGTGAGCTCCATAAAAATAATTTTCATTTCTTTGAGATGCTTTCAGATTCGGTACACAGGAAGCATGATGGCCCTCCTGGTGCTTGTCAATCTGACTGTTTCTTTATGCCTGTACAGTTGACAAGAGTTCTGTGTCCACATTATACTTTTGTTTATGTTTGCTGATTACACACTTGTTTTCTCCGTTTTATTGCAGCGTAAGAGAGATATGTGGAAAGGAAGACATTGATATTGCTTATAAGCATTTCAAGGCATTCTACCAAACTTTCTCAAGCATAGACAGAAAACTAAAGATGGATTGCTAAGTTTTTATTTTCTGAAAAGAAGCCAGGGGAGAGGGGGTGTAACATTATTTTATTTCATATAAATGCAGAAATTTTGAAGGTCATATTTTTGAGTCTCACTCTTTTATTTCATATGAAAGCTGAAATCCGAACTTTATTTTGCATTGAGAACCAAAGATTATGAAAAGATGGGGCTATGAGCTGGTAACAAATATAGTTGTCCATGTATAGGCATTGAATTGCATGGCTATGTTCTTTGCTACAAAAAAGTGAAGGGAGAGGGGGACCGGGGGGGATCTAGTTGTAGTTCTTTCCTTTGCTTTGGGTGCTTTTCGTTGGGTTTGTGGAACTTGACCCAAGCTGGAGGTCAAGTTCAAGTTTTGGATTGGAGTCTGGCTCGGAGAATCTTTGTTTCAACTCTGATAATAGAGCCTGGTTTTCCTTGTTGAGCTGCTGAGCTTTCTTCCGCAGCCTCTCATTCTCTTGACTAATGAGGCAGTTTTGCAAGTACAGCTCTGAATTAAACTTATCCATCCTGTTGATTGTACTGCTCCTGTAACCAAAGACGGATATGTTAATTGTGGCTGATTGAATGAAGAGAAAGAACATATGTTGGACTCAAACCTAGAAAACTCTTTAAATCAGCATCTTGTTATATGAGAAATAAGAAATAGAAGTTCAGAAGGATTTATATATAAAGAACCGAGGCATGTGAAGAGAGTAAAATCAAGGGACTCTCAGTGCATGCTTGTGTGTGTGTGTGTGTGTGTGTGTGTGTGTGTGTGCATGCCCGTCATAAACGTAGGTGGGAGCTATAGTCATTACTAGGTATTGGTGGAATAAGAGAAACCTGTCAGGTAACAAAGCAGAGAAGAGCAGAAAATCAAGCACGCAATGTTGGTGGCTCTTTCCCAGCGCCAAATGGAGCTCGGAAGGCTTGAACTGAAACTCAAATCCTCGAGAAGAGAGGTAGAATGTTTCCCTTTGCTCGGGTACGAGTATATTCATGTACGTGTGGGTGTCTATATATACATGAACAAGATATGGATGGATTGGGGAGTCTTGTGATGGAATCTGCAATCATTATGCAAGCTTAAAAACATCAAATAGCTCACACAAAACAGCAACCTTCCTTCAGGTGCAAAGCCCGTTTGTTTGCTTTTCTTCTTCAAAAGGCCTATTGTTAAGGTGTGGACTTTGTAACTGTCGTTGAAGAAAGAAAGAGGGTTTTTTCTTGGCTGTGTGTGGTTGCACGTGTAAATGGCTTCAGGTAATGCCAAAAAGCAAGTTTCAAAAAGGGAGTGTTTTGTGGGGGAAACAAGACAGGTTGGTGTTGGAGTGTTGATGAACATGAAGATGGAGATTGGCATGGACTCTGCCCACATTTTCCACCACCTTAAGCATGCTTTATTTCAAGGCTTGTGCACGAAACTCATATGAGAGGGTTGTCACATCTCGCATGAGAATTGTGCGTACTGATTTTGTGTGTATCTTGATTAGTACATTTACTTGTGATTGATAAGTTAAAATCAACTCTTTTACGTGTTTTACTGATACTTTTTTATGAACTTATCGAACGATTAAAATCAATCCATAACTTATTGTCATCTTAATTTACCAATTCTTGATATTTTTTTACTCTTATCAAATGTATAAAATCAAGACATGGCATGTAACTAACGTTAATGTTCACGCTTTACTACGTTATTTACACGTGACTTATCAAATGATTAAAACTAACTCGGGACTTGTTACGAACTTATAAAATTTATGTGCTTCACTGATGTGCCTTTTACATTTGACTTTTTGAATGATTGGAGTCAACTCATGATATATAAACCTAATTTACGAAAAAGTAAAATCGATGAAACTGTTACACTATGTCATCGTATGAGGTAGTGTGATGTTTCATTGATCGTTTGTCGTGTGCAGGCATCATCCAATTAAATAAAATTAACCCCCTGATTTATTTTAGAGATATTTGTGAGACAACTCATATTCAAAATTTTAAGCATTGAGATCTCATTTATGTTTCATACCACATCACTACGATTTTATAGTTTGACAGACCTTTCGAATAATTAATTCACATACTTTAATAATATGTACTTTTGCATGTGAAATATCAAATGATTGAAATCAACTATTGAACACAATAGTCCTTTTAATTGACAAATCAATAGGCGCATTTTGGGGACCCGTGGTGCTATCATTTCGGTAGTGAGATGATGCAGCTTGAAATATCACAAGTAAAATTCTGTCTAGGAAAAGTGACAACCAACTATCTAATGTGACAAGTAAATTTGACCATTAACAATAAAACTTATAAATTTTTTTGTTAGATTTACTTCACTTAGTTATATATAATTTTTTTCTAGACGAATTTTACCTTTGATAGTTCAAATAGCTGCACCACCATAAGTTTTGACACTATTGATTTCGGATCTGACATTTTGGCGCGAGCTCATTTTGTATCGAAACATTAGGGGATGTGATGCCATCATAAAGAATTGAGATTTTTTTATGTTAAATGGTGTGTCATCTCTTGTTGTATTGCTTTTAAGATTTATATGATCATCTTTTAAATTATTGTGATAAAATTTTAGAAAAATATTACAAGAAATAACACATTATTTGACACAGAAAATCTGAATTTTATCGTAAACCAACAAATATCGAATTTTAGGAGCTTAGAGGTGTGGGTGGGTGGGTGGGTGGGTGGGTTGGGTGTGGGGGTGGGGTAGACCAAAAAGGCATGCGCCGTGGGCCCCTAGTAGTAGTGTTGCTAATTCTCATATAGAACAATAGTAAATGTTTAATTAAGCTGATTAACAAAAGGTCAAAAAATGACACTTATTTAAGAATGGAAAGAGTAGCATAAATTCTATCTCTCGATAATTTTTTTAGTTACATATAAATCAGATACTGAACTATTCCTACCAGCAAGTCACCACTGCCTGCATGAGTTTGGCCAAGAGATGGAAGATGAACACTTTCAATGACCATTTGATTATTGTGAGGTTCTATCCCATAAACTTGTGGCCTTGTGGGCGTGTTTCTTATTATTTCTAATTGACCTAATTACTCCATGGAGTAAGCGTTTTTTTTTTTTTAACGGCTTGGAATGAATGAATAGGTCAACTCATTTTAACTCAATTAAATTAATAAATTTAAATAAATAATCTATTATAACTTAATTTATTAAGTAAATGAGTTGAATGGATTGAATTTTTAATAGGTTAAACTAAATTGTTTATTGGGTTGCTACCCATTTTGACAACCCTGGATAAGTCATAGTATGCAGCAATGCAACGGAGCGGCCATTAACCTTTGTGTTTGCATTCATAGTTGTTAGTTCGATTATATTATTATTGTTATTATTTTTGGGTATAGTAATAGAAAGAGAAAGAAGAAAAAGAAAATCTAAAACAACTTTAAAGTGATTCCCTCATTCTCTGTTACCTATCCAAAAGAGGCATTAAAAAATAAATATATATATGAGACTCCAATTCCGTGAGTCCCCCATCGATCCTGTCCTGAGTCAACGTAGAGGAGGTAAATCGCAAGATGTGCATCACAGGAATCACGGTGGAGAGCTAATGGATAAACTCAGGGCTCTTAACCATGAAATTTCAGCCAATTTTTATGAGAATTGAATTTTTTATTGAAACATTTAAAAGTTTTAAACATTTATCTCAATAATTATTTTAATAAAAAATTAAATTGAGTTTTTAAAAGCCAAACATGGTATTTATTTGGGGACAGAGGTAATAATTGGTTCCCTAATTGAAATTGCAGTTTGAAATTGCTAACCTAAATAGGCTACTCTTTTAAGTAAACCTATACTGACATTTAATAGTTGGAATTGTATAAGCAATTGAATCAAATCAAATGTTACTTTTCCTAAAATCTGATGGACGAAATTTTACTTTTGATACACTTGGAAATTTTATATAAATAACATAATCCGTACATGTATATACATAACTACTGCCAATCATACCATCCTTTTTTTTCTTTCTTTCGTAGTTTTGCCTTCTGTACTCCCCTCTCAATCTCGCTTACATTTTCTTTTTTTGACCGTCTGAAGTTATTGACAAAGTCAATATTTAATAAGTAGCTAGGATTCTATTTTGTCCGAATCAATTATATATATATATATATATAGGAAAAACAGTGGAACGATTGCAGTATTGTATTGTAATTCTGAGAAAATACTCGACAAATAAAGACAGCTTAGAGTGCTAACAAAGAGAAGGGAAGCCAGTGGAGGGCCAACAAAGTTTCGTTCTGAAAATAATGCACAAGCGAACGCAAGATAAACTATAAACACAGACAAAAAACACAATTGCAAACTAGAAAGAAATTTTGTACAAGTGGGTTACTGTTTTATTACTTGTGTTAAAGCTAGCAGTAAAGAAATGAGAGACGATCGAAGCTTTCTTGTGATATTGATATAGTTCGACCATGCATCCAAGTCTCCACTGGACAAAAGCAAACTGCTGCATCTCTTCAAAGCCGTTTCTCCAAAATGCTTCGTCTCTTGACGGGCAGTTGTAAGCTACGATGCATTCTGGTGCTGCAAAGGAATGATCAAAGCATTTGTTCTTTAAGCAATCATCAAAATATATAGGTATTATCATCTCAAATTAAGGGTGGGTTGGGGTGGTAGTTATGGAAGATTATAATCACTTTTGAGTCTCTTTTGCCCGTGTCTTCTAAAGAGTTGACTATGAACCTGTTTTCCCCAAAGTGATTCTAACTTGTTCCTTTATACCGAGAGCCTAAGCACTCCTAATAAGGAGCGCCACCTAGTGAACATGAAGTTTATGAGTTATGCGCATAACATGAATATGCTTAATCATGTTCATAATTCATAATCTTCATGTTCATTTGGTAAGAAAGGTGGCACTCTTTGGTCCGTACTAGTCTCTCGGTATACCAACTGTAAGTTTCTTGTTGTGCAACTAATAACCTTCATAATTAATGTGCATTTATTACAGTGGCCAAGGAAGAGGGTTATATAAAGATATTTCATTTTTTAACCTTTTTATGATCCCTAGCATTACACTTTCACATTCATAATCCATCAAGCACATCTAAATTGATTCCAAATGAATCACTTTCACTGAAATAAGTTTTGGAGAATCAATTCTGAGTAGCAGATATCCCAAACTCACCCTAAGCACTCCATTTATCCTTCCAAAAATTTCCATCTCAGGATTCCCGACAAAGTACAGATTAGAAAGCAGACATTGGTTACAAAATATCCTCATAAGCACAACATTTTAACTCTCGTCTTTTCATTTCTATAAAAGTCTTCATGTTGTTATGACTTGCATTGAAAATGGGACAAAAAAGACAGTAAACTCAGCTGATTCAAAATTTTATATTGCACATAACTCTAATCATGAGTCAAGTCTCATTTAATTTTCCAAGGGTCTTTGATTTTGTAATGATCATCCTAAAGTTTTAAAGAACCCAAATGGAGGAGCTCACACAGTAGGACAAAATTAGAGCAACTCCCAAACAGTGATAACAGAGCTACTAACAGATAGCCATTGAAGTATTCACAGAATATGCATATCAAGGTTTGGGTATAATATTCGAAGAAAAGAGAACAGGAGCAGTGAGGTCAAGATGTACCTTCACTCAGAAGAACAATTCACATCCCTAGCTCTGATATCGGCTTCTTATATCATTCTTCATCATCATCAGTGGTATCCCGCGCTCTAGCGGAGCTCATCCAAACATTTTAAGTACCAGCATGCTTAACCATGTACACCAAGAAGCTCATGGTCGAAACCAAGGTTGATGGAACAGACCAAAATACATACTACGTGAGTGATGGAGGTCCACTCCTACCAACCTTGGTTGGTTATGCCTGCACCCCTGTCAGTTTAGGCAACCTATGTGGCGATAGCAACCTCCCCACCTTTCAGCATCTACAGCTCTGACAGGGTGCAGGCATGGCCCAAGCCCCTCAACGGGGCCGGGCTATTCCAAAACTTGCATCAGATTGCTGCTGGTGAGACTGCAAAGAGACATCATTAAAAAATTCAAGTTGGCTTGACTGAAAAGCCATACTGAAGAAAAATGTACAAAACAGTACTAATACGGCCATAATATATTTTTTCCCCTTTCTGTTTGAAACTGTCTTTATTTAGCAAATGGAGTACAATTTTCTTTTTCTTTTTTGGATAAAATTATCATTATGCAATATGAAGACAGAAAGGTACAAGATCAGCAAACAAGCCATCTGCTGGACCAACAGGAATTAACACAAAATTAGAACTGGTGGAGAGCTCCTTTCAGCTCCATGCAACATCAGTATAAGGACACCTCAAAAGGCCCCAAATTCGATGCCCAAGAGAGAATAATGGAAGCATATCTTCTCCAGTGAAAAGAGGAAATAGTAGAGTCATACCTCCGTATAATCACAATTTTCTCATTCAACATATTCCATAACACAATACACAGAGCACAACACCACAAAATCTGTGCATCTTACATGCCCCAAAACCGCACACCTAAACATGAGAAATACCAACAGTGATACAGCACTAATCCTCTTCTTGCCACAAATATCAAACAAGAAGCACCACAACCTCTGAGCTACCAGACAATGTAAGAATAGATGTCCATGAGTCTCATACGCCTCAGGCACATCACACAGGCATCTAGGAAGATGGAATTATTTAGGTATTCGCCTCTTAGGCCAATCACTGGTACTCAACTCGTTAAGCACAAGGGATCAGGCAAAAGCTTTAAGCTTGAATGCTACCATGCTTTCAGATCTCACCATTGAACTGAAAAAGTGTGGAATCATCATCATGATTTCTAACAAAAATCCTTTTGGTAGGTTAAAAGACAAGACCTGACGAACAGGGTTTAAGGCAACGCGTGAAATAAGCAAAACACACTCTTCCTTCTAGACATCTGCCTGTCTTTCACCTAAATACGGATAGACGTATTTTGAGATCTGGATTTTATGACAAACTCATCTAGACAGAAAATTATTTCTTAATTGGGAAAAGAGTATAAAGGAATATAATATATTCTATCCACCAACCGTCAAATTCATACTTCACCTGAAGTAAGCCCGAGTTGGCCTTCTTCCTTTCCCCAGATACGGGTTAGAGGATTTGGCAGGATGATGATGCATCTGCTCTGACATTATGCAGTTTTGGCTATCTTTTGGGTAATCTTGACTGAAGGGTACTCCAGCATATAAGGATGAAGACTTGCTTTGGCCTCTGCTTTGAGATAGGGTGGATTGTCTGGCTTCCCTTCCGGCATAGGCTTGGCAGGTATGGGGAGCCCATATCAGTGCTGCTGGGGGATTGGAATTTTTAACAGTTTTTATTTTCCTTTATGCTTTCATAACTATTATTTCCTGTAGATGGATGTCTAGGCTATCCTTTTTGTATACTCTTTTTCGCTACAAAAAGTTTCTACTGTCATGATGGACATAGAAGTGCTCTTTAAATAATTATGAATGCTCGTAGGATGATAATACTAACTCTAGATCATAAATACACCATTGTAACCAGGAGAGGAGCAAATTTACATCATCGGGACTAAATCTTCAAATTGAAATTCTGTGCATCATGCGACCTCACCTCATAATATTTTTTTCTGTCTCATTTACTGATAAGGACAGAATTGACCCCTAATACATTAATAGGTGCGGAAAATTATCCTCCACTAAGAGTAATGGCCAATCTTCCTTATTCAGATGCTTCAAAACAAAAAATGCACTTATGAATGACAGTAATCAATTAACAATCTTTTCAGACATACGCATTTTTCACAATTATGGCGAATACACAGAAGCCAGCCATCAAATCACAAACATAAAGTGATAAAATGGTTTTTTTTTTTTTTTGAAGTGATTACACCAAAACAGCCCACATCTTCTTAAATGCATTCAAAACCCTCCTTAAACTGTGTCTGTGTGCCACTAAAATTGCATTTTCTTTTGAGACAGACAAGCAAATCCTTTTTAAGTGCCAAGATACATGGTAAAAGAAGCCGGTCGCAACAGTAGTTGAATCACAACACCAAAATTGAGAAAAGAGGACTTGCATATATTCTGTTATTTTATTTTCTTTTTGAAGAAAGAAGAAATTCTTTTAGAAAATGGAGGTAGAATACACAGATGGCAAACCATTAATTGTTTAGATGACTCAGAGAGGAATGGTTGCCAAGTTGTATACGAAGAGAAATATTCATACCTGTGCAAAATGGTGATGAACCTGCTCATGAGGATGCACAAACTGCATTCCAGGTCGCTGACAAGGATACTGCAAGTACAAAGTGGAGGCAGAGTGCGCAGCGACATTGTTGGGGTTGGGACTGAATGGATTCATCATGGTCTCCGGGGGGGCATACCCCATTCCTGCGGGAGAAGATGAAGTAACCCAAGGCCCAGGTAGGTGCTGCGGGAGCGAACGAGATGGATGTTCAGCAGATACTGGAGACCTATGGGCTGAACCAAGTTGTGGAAACTCGGTGTTATAATTTAAGACAGGAGCATACAAAGGCTGTATAGGATATGATCCTCCATTGAACCCAAAGCCAGGATCAAAACGTTGCACATACCTGGAAAATAGACATTCTGCTATTATGACAAACTTTCACATGACAATGAAATAGTATTCAGAATTTTTCTGTCACAATATGTTGCATTACATAGCATATCCATAACCTAAGAAAACCCTCAATCCACATCAAACAGAAAAAGTTCTCTCAATGCCCAAGAGAAAAGATAAGATCTTCCACATGAAACATCCAAACACATTATAATCTCCAATGATGAAGACAAAGTGGACATTAAACTAGATGGTCGATAATTGATGGACCATGGTTTCCTTTTTTCAGTGCTCGTTCTGCTCTTAATTGGTGCAAGGTTTGCTCCTCCTAATATATATTATTTCTACACGGGACAGGAAGTGCAAAAAAGGCTTATGAAATATCATCATGGGGTCTAGGAACGAACTTACATAAACAATCTCACACCTTTCATGCTAAGATTTGGCCAATTCAAGCAAAATACCAATTCCACAGATTCTAATCCATAGCCTCACATCACAGTAGAGCAACAGCACCGCCATCAAGGCTCACACTCAATTAAATTCATTTGTACATAGATAAGAAAAATCCATGGAACAACAAACTTACCTACAACATTGATCTCATCTTTTTTGTCCAAGTGCCTAAACTTATGGTACCAATTTGAATGTCTCCATAGATATGTATGAGTCTATATGTCAGACAAGTGATAGAACCAATAAGCAAACCCAGAATGACATATATTTACAGGTTGAGAATTATCATATTCAAAAAACTGAACTCTGTGCGACAAGGTATGCGAAGACACAGCAAATGCTGTGGGAAGGCATATCTCAAAGAAGAGAGGACAGTTAACTCCATCAGAATTTCTTTGCAGTCAACAAAAAGAATGCGACCCCGAATCAATCCAAATTACTCCCTCCGTCACAAAAAGACTGGTCATCCCATCTACTTTTGCTTGTCCAAAATACTTGTCCACTTTCTAAATATGAAGCACTTAAGTTAACAACTATACCCCTCTTCAAATACCAATTTACAACCATGGTTACTCGTTAAATGCCAAAATTGTTGAAAATAACTAACTTAACTGTAATTATTAGGAGCAGTTCAGGAAAAGCTGCTTAAAATAGACTATATGAATATTTACGTGCAAAGTAATTACTTGCAAAGTAACAGGACAGTCTCTTTGGGGCCGATGGAGTGTTAGATAATGCAACTACCGTGCCACTACAGGACTGAAAAAGTAGCCCTGTCAAAAAGAACAAGACAATGACAAATATACTTAATCTATGTGCAAAGTCAAACAGGACAATCCTTTTGGGATGGATGGAGTGTTAGATAATGGAACCACCATGCCATTGAAGGACTGATAAAGTAGCCAAGTCAAAGAAAAGAAGACCCAATGGTGTATACTTGACCGGTCCAGTTAACCATCCATTTCGGAGACCTCATTGGGCACCGACCAATCCATATTCGAGCCAGGTAGCACCACAAGAAGAAAATCATTCCTCAACAAATTTTTAATGCAGCTATAGTCCTAGGGCTTGAACTCAAGACTAGTGGTTAAGCTAGAAGAGTCCCTTCCAACAATCACTATATGGATATCTGATGTACAGAAGAAACCTAGATCTCCAATGCTCTTGATACTA
>JAOTQG010157407.1:2780-18328 GCA_025631175.1 Iris virginica
AAATCATATTAAGCCAATAAGGCTTTTGCGCACTTTTTGTATACATTTCTTTGTGACTCTAGAATTATTCTTCATTCTGATGTTTGAGGCCCATCTCGGGTTACTAGTTGTTCCGATTATAGAAGGTTTGCACTTTTATCGATTGTCATACACGTCTCTGAATTTATTTGCTTCATCATAAAAATAAAGTGTTTGAATGCTTTAAATTATTCCATACTATGATTCATACACAATATCAGGGTATTGTCCAAGTTTTACACACCGATAGACCCAGAATTATTACCATACTCCGGGAGACAACATGAAAATGCTACTTCACCCCTTCAGTTGTCTGATCCGGCAGTAAGTCCGACCACAATTGCTCCTTCCTCCGATACAATCGGTAACCCTACTGATCTTGATATTCTCATGGTTATTCAAAAGGGTGCTAGAACTTGTACTGAGCATCCCATTTCTTACTTTGTTTCTTATGATTCTATTTCCCCGTCTTATCATACCTTTATTTTCACTTTGTCGTCTGTTTCTTCCTCAGAGTTGGGAAGAGGCAATACTTGATCCGACGTTGAAGAGTGCTATGATTGAATAGATGAATGTTGTTAAGAAGAGTGGCACATGTGATCACTTGACGCTTCCTTCGTGCAAGAAAATTTTTGGATGGCTTAGGTGTTCACGGTAAGTACAAGCTGGAACGATATAAGGCAAGACTTTTAGCCAAGGGATACACACACTTATGGGATTGATTATCAGGAGGCCTCTGCTCCCGTCGCCAAAATGAACTCAATTCGATCCTAATTTCGTGTGCCGTGAATCTAGAATGGAATCTTCCGCGGCAAGATGTGAAGAATGCCTTCTTGCATGGCAACTTAGAGGAGGAGGTCTATATGGATATTCCTTGTGTGTTCTCGTCTCGAATCATATTAGGCAAAGTTTGTAAGCTCAAAAAAACTTTGTACGGGCTAAAACAATCTCCTAGAGCTTGGTTCGAAAGATTTCACGGTGCTATGCTAAAGTTCGGGTTCAAGTAAGGTAACTTTCATCATACAATGCTTGTCAAGAGACAATGGGGCAAGTCACTGATTGTGTATGTCGAGGACATCATTGTGACAGATGATGATGAGGATGAGATTAGTTCAATCACTGAGTTTGAAGTCAAGGATTTGGGTTCGTTATAGTACTTTCTTGAAATTGAGGTAGCTAGATCATCTCGTAGGATCTTTTTCTTCCAACGAAAATATGTTTTTGATCTCCTATCTGATACGAGAATGTTGGGATGCAAACAAGCGGACTCATCTTTTGAAGCTAATCATACGGTGTTTGGAGGTGTAGGCACCGAGATGGATAAGAAGAGGTACCAACGGTTAGTTGGGAGACTTATATACCTTGCACATACGAAACTTGACATTGCATATGATGTTGACGTGGTCAGTCAATACATGCATAATCTCCGTGAGCCTCACATGGATGCAGTTTAGATACTTGAAGACTGCATCGAGAAAAGGTGTGTTTTATAAACCTCACGGTCATCTAGATGTCCAAGGGTATTCTGATTTTGATTGGGCTGGTTCGAGGGATGATAGATAATCCACTTCTGGTTATTGCACATTCGTTGGAAGAAACTTGATAACTTGGTGCAGGAAGAAACAAGCCATAGTTGCAAGGTGCATTACTGAGGCAGAGATATGGCTTTGGGTGTGAGTGAGCTCGTGTAGACTCGTTCCCTTCTTGCAGAACTAGGATTTATACCGACCGAACCTATAAAGTTGTTTCTGATAACAAAGCAGGTATATGCATTGCCCATGATTCGGTTCAACATGATCGGATGAAGCATCTAGATTGATCGGCACTTTATCAAGGAGAAGATTTCTAGTGGTCTCTTTTGTACTCCTTATGTAAAGACCAACGATCAATTAGTCGATGTCTTAACTAATAGTCTTCGTAGTAAAGTCATTATTCCTATTATAAGTAAGTTAGGCATGATAGATATCTTCGCTCCAACTTAAGGAGTGTTAGAAATAATGAGAATAAAGAGTTAGCATAGTATAGCATTTATATCTAGGAGGCTTAATGTAATATGTATATATGGGTAGAAGTAGTGAGGTAAATGTAATTTCTTAATTCTAAGCAATATACAAAAAAGTTACATCTCTCTTTCTCTCAAATCTAAACTCAATAACAATACTAAACACAACACATTGCCACAAACATCCTTGCAGCCACCAAAGCCAATATGCCCGACCATGAAAAAGGTTACCAAGCCATGGCTAATCCAACTCTCACGGAGAATAGAAACGAGGAACACCACAACCTCCATAATGTATGTAGAGACTATCCTGATCTACTTTAGTTTTTCTTTCAGTGAAAAATGATCTTTCTTTATAGTGTATCTACATTATTCTAAAAACCATTAAGCACCTAAGGGGAGGGGGACACACATGTATGCGCACACGCACATGCACACACAAAATCACCGAATCCTTAGCATACCGTTATCCTATATTTTTCAATATTGATATATTTTCTATTATTTATATTACCAATCATCATATCCTTGCCCTGCCAACAAAGCTAAGGATGTGTTTGGATGGTTAGTTTTTTGTTAAGTTTGATTTGTTTTGTATGTTTTTTATGGTTTTGTAGTTTTTGATTTTTTTTTTTGGTTAATTCCCATGTTACCCTTAAAAGTTTGAAAAATTACATTAAATGATTGGAGAGAGAAAGAGATAGAGTGTTAGTTATAATTTGATGTGATGTTTGATAGGATATAAATGTGGTATAGGGGTATGTAAAATTAGTAGGTATGAGAGAGAAAACCATGGTTTTTGAAACCAACCAAGTGAACAAAAAAAATTGTAGTTTTCGGAACCACGGCTCCAAAAACAACCGAACTAAACACAACCTAAGTTTGTCAGTAGAAAAGTTCAATAGTTAAATCCACATAAACTACATCTAATTTAGGTTAATCAAAACCGTACATGCTAGGCATTTGGAGGATGACATCAAGACACTAAACAAAAAAAGAAGGATCCTTTAACGAAGTTAGCCACGTACCATCATGTATGCTTAGCATAAATTATTTCAGAATTTGAGGCACAGGAGAAACATGTCTTTAATCTACAACTAGAGGATAAGAAAGCATTCTGCAAGTAAATGAATGTCAATGATTTTGTAACTTCCCGACCCAAAAACCCCGGTCCGCTACGTCGCCTGCCCATTCTCTCACCGAGCACCTCCATCAATAAAGCCTATCATAAGCCACCCAAAGTTTAGGGATATGTTGACACTAGGTGGTAGTGCTAGCCGAGGACAACCTATAAATCACATATATTCCCAAATCTTTCCAATCGGTCAACAAAGCCTATCATAAGCCACCCGAAGTCTCCGGAAAGGTTGATACTAGGTGGTAGTACTAGTAGGGGGACAACCTATAAATCACAGAAATTCCCACATCTTTCCAACATGGGACGGGCACTCACAGATTATGAGTATATTCTAGCACAGACCGACACTTACCGCAAACCAGCCGCAGTAGCTCATGAGTTCCTCTGCATCCAGAAATTTGCTTTTAAAAGCACTGCTTTCCAAGGCCATAGGAACAAGTTTGAGCTCAAAAGGTCGCAGAAAAGCTGTTTTCTCAGCAACCTGCATGAAAAGAGTTTAATTTGGTAAGAGAACATGTAGAAGAGCTCTCAATGGGCATCAGTAAGAAAACAATAAACGCAACACACTCAATTTATATGCCAGTTAACAATGCCAATAAAAGCATAAGAAACTAAAGGTCTTCAATAAATGTGATGGAAGTTTAGAGGGGATTTGTGAAGGATTTACAGAGGCCTAATAAGCCATGTTAGCTAAGCATTGATGCAATCTATATAAGGGTCAAGGAAAAGCAAAGTCAAGCAGAAAAAGCCCCCTAATCTGCCAAATTAAAGCCGGACCTCATTAAGTCCTTGATTTAGCAAGTTAATCAATTGCTAGAGTCTTAACTATAGGCCACCAGGATATTATTAGATTTTTTGGACAAGTTTATTTGGATTACTTATTTTTCTGGAGTCAGAATGTTTACGGACTATGTGAAATAGGTGTCCATAGCAACCGCCGAGTCTTTTATATGTGTATGATGTTTACTGAGTCCAGTTCATTCTAGAATTATAGGTTTTATATACAAATAAAATATATTTGTTATAACCATGAAGCAACCTGGAGACGTTACTACCGTGAAGCAGAGCATGATAAATATCTATGCTCCAGATTGAGGGGAGTATTAGATATCATTATGTAATAGTATAATACGGGACAAGGTAGTCAAAATCCCGATTTTGATCGTAAAAGCTAGGTAGGGAAACCTTGTTAAATCGCACTAGGATCGCTGCTATTGTAAAATCGCTAAGATCGGTTGTAGAACCGTATGGAATCAGTGGAATCATACGATCCCACACGATTCTACTGATTCTACATGCGGGTTGTAAATTGGGCAGAAAATCATGGTATCGGGTCGGGACCGATATTAAAACCCAACCTATTTGCAAATTAAAAATCCTCGGCTTAATGGAATCGTGCGATTACCAACCTGTTTCCCGCAGATCGCCCAAAGCTACCATCCCAGTTCAGAAAACCAAAACGAAAAAGGGAAAGACTTGCTGATCTGAACTTACCGAGCATGCGAGCTCACCTAACATGCCGAGCAAGTTGTTCTCGCCTTCCTAACCCCCGACTTCTTTTATGCTTGCTCGCCCTCAACCAAACATAAGGAGATCAACTTGCACCCTTCCTCGCTGCGACCATCCTCCCAGGTGTAACTCACCATGAGCTGAGCAAACCCATTTAGCAACTTCTTTGCCTTAGATCTTGTTACGGGCCCTCGCAGCGTGGGAGTGCTTAGTGTCGACCAAGTCGACCTAGGCGACCACTCATCACATGTTGGTTTCACTTACTTTGGTTAGACCAGATGAACTTGACAATCTGATTGAACTGGTCAGCCGACGGGATTCTCCACTGGTCGACGGTCGACGGGATGCACTGTCTAACTTGGAGGAGTCAGACAGACAGACTCAGAGCCTCTGGGCGACAGCCTGGTTGAGTTTTTAGTTAGTTTCCTAGTTAGTTTCCAAGTTGGTTTCTTAATTAATTAGTTTCCTATTTGATTTTCTAGTTTAAATCGATTCCTATTTGGTTTTCTAGTTTGAATTGTAATTCTTTTCTTATCAGGATTTCCTATTTGATAGTTTTCCTATTTCATAGTTGGTTAGGATTTCAAGAATTATGTCTATATAAAAGCTTGCATTATATTCAACCAAAATTCACTTTTGATGATCCATTAAAGTTTTAAAGCTTTTGCTTTGTTTAGAATTCTCTTTGTTGAGTTTTCTTTTATTTCGAATTCTTTTTTCTTGAATTTGTTCTTGAACAATTTATTCTCATATTGAGTTCTTACGTTAATTAAGACCTAGAGGTGTAATAGCATTCATCTTCTTATCTTTTCGGTTCTTCAATCCATTGTGATTGTTGGGTTGATTAGCCATCCATCTTCCCTTACCAATTAACGTTTCTAGGGTTTCTGCACTTGAAAGGAGTTTTGATCTTCTTTTGATCAAGGTTTTTTTCATCAACATGTCATCTTCTTCTACTGCTGCCGCTAGAAAGAGGAAGAATGTTTGTGGAAGTAGAACAGATGTAGCATGGGAGCATGGGGTAGATTTTGATGGCACTGCCAAAAAGATTCAATGCAAGTATCGAGGAAGATGGGAATGGGAATGAAGGAGATGATATGATGACAATTGGTTAGACTTCAAGGGAAATTTAAATGTCGAAGACTTGAGCAAGTTTTATAATTATTTGTTATTGTTAAACATATTTTATTTACATTGATAATGTTATATTTGTGGTTTTTTTATCAATGTTATGACTTAATTATGTTGTTATATTTATGTTGGTATATGTATTATGTGTAATACATAGTTGTCAAACCGTGAATCGTATCGAGAATCGGAAGACCCAAAAATCGTGTCGAATCGTGGTGAGTTCTCGATTCATAGGCACGATTTATGTTGTAATACATAGTTGTTATATTCCTGGTGAGTTCTCGATTCATAGGCACGATTCATATCTTTACTACTTAGAATCGTATCGAATCGTACGATTTGAATCGTGAATCGTCCGATTCCGACAACTATGGTGTAATAATATTAATTTCAGAATTTCGTGAATTTTTTACGATCCAATCTTACGATTCCGCTCTCCCCCTCCCCCCTCCGATCTTACTTAAGATCCCGATTTTGACCCCTGATACGGGACGTGGACCATATATGCAAACTTAGGGTAGTAAGGTATAAATACTCTAATACGTCTAAAATAATAATAATATGATGATTCTCTTTCTCTCTTTCACATCTTAACTCTTCCTCCTTCCGTATTCCTTCTTCCTTCTCTCTTCTCCTAGCTTCTTCCCTTAACCTTGCTCTTGATCTATTACATAACATATATACAAAGTAATTAGAAGCGTGTGCATTGTACGTGTTGCTTCAAAATTAGCTTTGTTAATTCTAAGATTGCATTACAAAGGATAGAAATGCATTAAAAATCATATTAAGCTAGTTTTAATACAAATAATGCATGCACATGACTACCAAAAATTCAATTCTAACAATGAATAATGAATTATTAACAATGATTGATATGTTTAAAGTTTACATCAAACATAAAAATGAGTGCTAAACTAATAGAAACGATATATAAAGAAAATATTATGGTTCTCGATATCCTAAAAAATTTATGTGTTGAGCAGTTTGATTATAACTCAACTCTTCTCCATTTTGATTTTCTTGGTCTTCAATTCCTTTAAGGTGTTTCTTAAGACTTGCCAGTCAATTATGCCTAGTAACCACCGGTAAGACCACAAAATTTGATCAGAATTAATACTATGTTACTGCTAATTAAGATAGTGCCAAGTGCGATCATCTTCGTACATGTGGGTGAAAATGGGGTAGGCCGACTTTTATTCAATTAGAGAATATCAATTTGTTTTACAAAAGAACTACCATTAAATTAGCGGTCTTTAGATTTAATTATAATTTTCTTGAGTTTCCATATATCTATATCTGAGGAATACTCAGTATAGTACTGAGATTTTCTAAGAACTTTATCCAGTTGAGAAAAAATATGTACTACATTACAAAATGGAACTCATGGTTCCTAGTGAATGTGTTAGATCTTTTAAGGAGCTCGATCAGTTATATTTATTTGATTTTATCATATATTAAAGACTTCTGAGGAATATTATGGAAAACAAAGACTGGAACATTATGAAATGGGAATAATTTTTGACAAATCATATACAAGCAACGAAGATCAAAGAGGCCAATTCAAATATCATTATTAAATAAAATGTATTGTACAATGTGATGACTAAGATAAGGAAAAAGGAAAAAAAATGGACATCAAAGAGTCCAATTACAAAAGGGTATTAGACATCATATACTACAATTGAGTCAATGTTATTAAATAAAACATTGGCAATCAAATGTTAAAGGGCATTAGTGGAATATTAAAACTATAACACTTAAGAGTTAATGGGTGTTAGTGAAATAAGAAAGTTAGATGCATTCAAAAGATTTTAAATTCATTTGCCTTTTCATATAAGTGTTTTTTGTCGATTAATTGCTAGAAAACACTAAATTTTACACCATTTAAATCTCAATTACATGATTTCTAGAGACTTTCTAAAACCTTCAACATAGCACTTAGTAAAATTTGTTTGTTATCGAAAAATAATTTGGGGCGGTAAGATAAGCATAAAAACGAAAGTAGGAATTTTATTAAGTATAATTGTCGCTAGGTTGGAAACTTTAATGAATCAAAGGGTTGTAGCAGTAGCTAGATAAGAAATTATCTTTCAATTTTCACATTTTTTTGGTATAGATTAATAAAAGTAATCTAGAAGTAGAGATACTATAGGAACCTACACAAATTAGGTAGAAAACATAGGAAATTTTTTATTCCAGAGAAATTTTTTTTTAAAAATATCATTCGGGAAGATGTTCTCGTCAATCTAGAACAATGTAAGAGTATAGATATTTTAGAAACCGTATAAGTTAGAGAGAGAAAAAACAAGGAGTTTGCCAACTATTGCCATAAATAAATAGGAGCCATTTTAGGATGAAAACATCTCACCCAGGGAGTTTTTTGTATTCTTATAGTTATAATATAGAGATAATGTAGGGAATTTTATATATTAGAGAGAAAATGTAGGAAGTTGATAAATCAGAATCATGGTCAAAGGCAAGTCTTTCGATTTAAGGACCTATCAGATAATTTACAAAATAATAGGAGGGATATTTTTGGGTATCTGAATTTTAGATCACTTAATGGGATCCCTATATAAATACACATATATACTCATGGTCAAAGGGAAGTCTTTCGAAGTAAGTACTAAATAGATCATTTACAAAATAATAGGAGGGATATTTTTTGGTATCTGAATGTTAATTCGCTTAAGGGGATCCCCCTATATATATATATACATAAAGGGGGATCCTTTCTTGTTAAAGCTTGTTAGAGCAGGCATTGGCCATGTCTTGATCAACTAATGACTTGCACACTAATCACTAGCTTTAAGCAACCAAAACACCAAGCAATCAAATGAGCATGGCATAATAACCACGATACCTTTTCCCAATCTACAACATCAATTAGTTCAGAATCCATATTTTCTTTTGCAGCCATTCGCAGAATATTCACTCTTTCTGCTTGAGTCGGTTGTTGAAGATGAAATATTCTATCCATTCGACCAGGACGCATTAAGGCCTCATCAATTTTTTTGACATTTTGAGTAGTAGCCATCAGAACCACCCCCTCCTGTTTCTCAAACCTGCAGCATAGATAACCATAGCACAAAAAAGAAATAAGCACCTTGTGAAGTATAAAGTAAAGCAGCTGAAAGTGGCGTAGTAAGTTTAATTTTGGTATGTTATTACAGCAAGACCCAGCCCATCCTGATTGGGATAGATATGAAAGGGTCCGATTTATTCATTTGTATCTTCCTGTAGCCTTTTCTGTCGAGTTGCTAATGTTGTACGTGCTGAGGGAAGTGTGTTGACTCATGGACTCTTTTGCATCACCCACATATGAAAACTAAAGCAGCAAAAGTGAATCGAATTGATAGTATATCCTGGTCAAGAGTATGTTTATTCTCCATCGTAGATTGGAAATTGTTTAGTTATATAATTCCTGCGATGCCACACCCACCAAAGAAAGTCCAGTGCAGGGCAATGTTCATTGGAACTGTGATTGCCGGTTGTCTAACCATATTATAAAGAATATGAATACATAATGCTAGATAATTAACCTAAATGTGTGCCACAACTCCCCAGTCATAAATTAAAGCAGTATGCCTTTAGATTATTCAAAACTGCAAGACAACTACTGCATCTCATGCTGAACTCAGCTCTTTCTAGAAACAAAATGACTATAATAATATTATGATTTAGGGGTTGTATGTTAGAGAAATGTAGAAAACGATCAAAATTGGCTGATTACAAGAAAATGCTCGACTTTAGAGCGTATTAAATTCTTGGGCATGTCCCTTTCCCGAACTTCTGGTAGGACTATGCTTTGAATCTTTGAGTTAGCAAGAAGAGAATAGGAGCTTTTTTATTTCCTCGCTTGACCCTGCATTTGGTTGGCCTAGTACTTCTACTACCAAGCGCAAATCATTGACAAAGACCAAATAGAGTTATAAATAGGAAAAGACGAAGCAGAAAAAAGATATTTTCTAGAGAAGTCATGGACATCCTCCAAGCGCTTTTGTTTACCTTGGGTAAAGAACGGAGTACTCCTAAGCATAACTTGGATCCCACATCCTTCTCCTACTAAGGATAGTGATCCATGGTCCACCAGATTTCTAGCAAGAGGAAATGCAAATATTTATTGCGATATATAAACATACACCACCTACTTGTAACTTTATTGTGATATCCCTTTTTAGTCTCTACTTGATCATCGTATCATGAGACACATATAGGTTTCACAAGGTTCTTTAAGTTTTTTTAGTGCTCTAGGTTTCTGGCAACAATAAGACTCAAGCAGCGATTTGATTCTTTGAGTGAATGGTTTCCTTGTCAGCCAGTTGTCTAATGTTAGAAGTAATGGGACTAATAGGTCAATATTGTATAGCATTTGTATCGGGGGGGCTTAGTGTAAAATGGGTATACGAGTAGAACTACTGGTGTAAAGTCTACTCTTTTCATTAAGAAATATATACAGTTTTCAGCTCACTCTCTCTCTTCATATCAGTCTCTCTCTCTAACACTTGGGCATTTCTGACTTGGTATCAAGAGTGCCAGGTTAGAGAGATACCCATGGAAATTTGAGAATACCACAATGGTTGTAGAAGAAAACCGAGCCTGCCGTGAAGTTTTGAGCTCCATCGGAGGCTGCACACGTCGCCGCCACCGGCGCCGGAGCTCCAACGCACGCACCACCCACACCGGCACGTCTGCTTATTTTTTCGGTGTGATTTTTTCAGGGCATGTAGGTGATCTCCCCGCGAATCTGAATATGGTGGAGGTGTGTTGATCAGACTTTGTTTTCTTGGTTTTTGGAGCTGCGTACAGATCTGGTAACTTGGTCTTGAAATTTTTGTTTCTGCCTAGTTTTATGATTGGAAATTTATTCTATGGAGCTTGTATATGGGTTATGAGATCTGATCTCAAGGTTGTTTGGCTAGTCTTTGGTCATTTTCTCTTTGGCTCAAGAGAGTCGCTTTCCAATTGCTATTTGGCTTGATTTTGGAGAGTGCTTCCGCTTTAAGTTACCATGGCCGAAGAAGTTAAAGACTATTTCCAATGACGCTAGTTTGAGCTAATCTCAACTCCGCCCTAGTGATTAGCTCCGTGAAATTGGATGGTACAAACTATATATCATGGTCGGAAGCTTGTTTACTCTCCATTCAAACTAACAGGATGCTGGAAGCTCCAAACCACAGGAAAAACTGATCCAAAACTTGATGTTGGGTAATGGATGATGTCATGATCAAGACATGGCTTTATAACTCAATGGAACCAACTTCGGAGGAGTTATCTTTTTCTCAAAACCGCTGATGAAATTTGGAGTTCGATAGATGAAGCATATTCACATTCCGGAAATTGTTCCAAGGTGTATGAAATTAGGTTGAAGCTCAAATAGATAGTCCAAGAAGGCAGATCTTTAGCTGAGTACTACTCTAAGCTTACTAGTTCGAGACCGAATTGGACCATTATCGCATCTTTAGTGCAGAATGTCCAAAAGATGGTCAGATCTATTAGAGGATAGTTGATGAAGATAGTGTGATTAAATTTTTGGGTGGTCTAGATAGCTATTATGATGCAATCATGGTTGAGTTGACTAGGAGGGCCCCACTCCCTGATGTTCGAACAGCACATTCTCGTATTTTGGGGGAGGAAACTCGACGACATGCTATGTTCAGAACGAACTGAACGATCAGCCTTTATTGCTATTCTCTCCGGCAGTAGCGACATCCTCATTTGTTGATGGGAGTTCACTTATATGTGATCATTTCCGAAGACCGGGACACACTCCTGAGAGGTACTTCTTGTTATATCCCTACCTTCGTGACCGTGGTCGTGGCAGAGGAGAAATCACCGCTCACCTCTTAGCTTCAGCGGAAACACATGCATCAGGTATTAATACTCCTTCGGCAGCAGCATCACTGACCTATTCTGAGATGAGCGCTAATCGCAACATGCTATCCGCTCCTTCCACTTTGTCTCACTTTTCCTATATAGGTATGACTTCCACATTGACGTCTATATAATCCTCTAGCTCATGGATCATTGATTCTAACTCTGATCATATGACATATTCTTCGAGCTTGTTTAGCTCATACGTATCAAGATAAAGATCCCGTTGCAGATGGACCCTTTCACCTATTTTTGGGAACGGTTCTATTCATTGTTCTCCTAAATTAACCTTGAAGATTGTATTGCATGTTCCGTCATTTACGTCGAAACTTGCTATTTGCTAAGCATCTTATTGATTCTCTAAATTGTTCAGTAACATTTTTCCATCTCACCACAGCACCCGGTTAGACGATTAGTGGGAGTAGAGTTCGCAATGGATTGTTTGGTTTAAGGAGTGAGTTTACATCTCCACCTATGGCTCATCAAGTATGTACTAGCTCTCTTTAAGAGTCTTTGCATTCATTGCATAGACGTTATGGTCATCCCTCTTTTGGTGTTTTAGAACATTTTTTCCTACTTCAACTAAGCAATGTTGTAGGCCGGATTTTCTTTGTGAACCACGTGAACTAGAAAAGCACAAATATTCGGGTTATCCTATTAGTAATTAGAGAAGCATGACTTCATTTCCTGTTATTCATTATGATGTTTGGGGCCAACTTGGTTAGTGATCGTTCTTCTACCCTGAGCATCATCAGTAAACACAGCCACCGTTGCAGGTGAGACTCTTCAGCCAAATCACGATGGGCAGGAGGACTAGCTCGAAGCACATTACAACCCCTCTAGGGCTTGAGGCTTCTCAACTGCGAGAACAGGGAATCAATCTCAAAAAATGGAATGAGTTCGAAATGACTACCACAAGAAAGCCACGAGTCTGCTCGGAATTGGAGAGATGAGAGAATCCTCTTTCGGTGCTTCTTAATACGATTATTTCGATGTTAGGAATCGTTCTGGATATATATGGTTTGTTATCTTTATCGATTGTCATACATGTCTTTTTACGAATTATTTACTGTCGAAAAAATGAAGTTTTTGAATGTTTTAAATTAGGTCAGTATGATTTATACACAATTTTAGGGTATTATCCAGGTTTTACGTGTAGACAATGGTACGCACTAAGTGAGATTTTGAGTCTTGTCTTTTTAATGGCATTATTCATCAAACCACATTTGTCAAAACTTCTAAGTAAAATGGGGCAGCAGAGAGAAAAAATGGTTATTTTTAAGAAGTTGCTAAGTCACTCATGTGTTATGTGCATGTCCTAGCATTCTATAAGGAGATGCAGTTTTAAGAGCTTCATACTTAATCATCAGTCTTCCCTCTATTGTTCTCAAGTTTAAGACTCCAGCATCATTTCTCCCAAACACTTCAACGCACCCTCTCCTACTTCGGGTGTTCGGATGTGTTTGTTATGTTCACAACTATGCTCTTTCGGGAGGAAAGTTAGATCCCCGCGCACTTATCATCCGCCCAACTCATTATGGGTATAAATGTTATGAGTCGGGAAAGTTGGATTGGATATTTCCCAACTCATAATGGGTATAAATGTTATCATCCGCCCACTCGTCGATTATTATCAACCATAATGTCACATTTTGGGAGATGACCTCTTATTACTCATAGGACTCATGTTCACCCCTTCGAAAAGAGGATTTAGAAAATGAAGTAACAAACATGGAGCCTCCTTCATTTCTTTTTGTGTTACTCAGAGGAAACCTAGAGATTCCAACCCTCTTCCTTTGCCTAGATATGAGGAAAGGGATGCACCTCCAAATGAAGAGTCGTGTTTTGAGGCTTGCAACACTAGATGGATCGAATTTATTGGCATACTCCCACAAGATGATGGAGATGCTACTTTACACCCTCAATTGTCTGATCCGAAAGTTAGTCCGTCCACAGTTGCTCCTTCCTCCGATACAAAGGCAAACCCTACTAATCTTAATCATCCTATAGTTGTCAAAAAAGGTGCTAGAATATATACTCAGCGTCCTATCTCTAACTTTGTTTCTTATGTTGTATTTCATTCATATCGTGCCTTTGTTTCAACTTTGTCGTCTGATTCTATTCCTCTTTGTTAGGATGATGCGATACTGATCTGAAGTGGAGGAATGCTATTATAACAACCAACTCGAGTCCGAAAAATAGAACGGACCCGCCAACTAGCCCACTCCTAGCTCCGCATCTTAGGTTAACGGTCCATCAAAAACAACCCAAAAGTCCTTGAATGATTTGATGGTAGATGGATAGTAGAGGGCTACATATAAACCATACTAAATTCCCATATCTCTCCCCACCCAAATTCTTGGTATCCCCGTCAAAGTCTTACCAAATCCGTGGTGTCCCCATCAAAGTCGAACACATACCAAGATCGTTCCACCGGGTGAGCCCGAAAGCCTTCCGGTCGGGGGTCCGCCTGTAACGACTCGAGTCCAAAAACATGGTCTGCTATCGGACCCGCCAACTAGTCCACTCCTAGCACCGAATCTTGGATCAACGACCTATCCCAGGCGACCCAAAATTTCGTGAGTAAATTGATATTAGATGGGTAGCAGGGTCTACGTATAATCCATAAGAAATTTTCTAATCTCTCTGATATGGGAATGTGGGGAGTTACAGCTATGACGGAAGAGATGAATGCTTTTAAGAAGAGTAGCACAAGGGATCTCTTGACTCTTCTTGTTGGCAAGAAAAATGTTCAATGCAAGTAAGTGTTCATGGTAAAATTAGACCAGATAGAAAATTTGACAATATAAGGAGAGACTTGTTGCTAACGGATACATTAAGACTTATAGGACTAACTACAGGAGACCTTTGCTCCTATTGCCAAAATGAACTATATTTGTATACTAATTTCTAGTGCCGCAAATCAAGGATGGAATTTTCAGCAGCTTGATGTGAAGAATGTCTTCTTGCATAGAAACTTAGAGGAAGAGATATAAATGGATGTTTCTCCTGACTTTTCGTGTCACATAACTAATGGGAAAGTATGTAAGCTCTCACATTAAACATCGAAAAGTATGTAAGCTCAAGAAAATTTTGTATGGGCTTAAACAATCTCCTAAAGCATGGTTTGGGAGATTTCCCAGAGCTATAATAAAGATCGGGTTCACGCATAATAACTCAGAGCATACAATGTTTGTCAAGAGACGAGGGGTCAAGATCACGGTCCAAACGGGTGATGATGAGGATGAGATTAACTCAATAAAAAAACGTTTGGCAACCGAGCTTGAGGTCAAAGATTTGGGTCCGTTACGGTACTTTCGGGGAATGAGTTAGGTAGATTATCTCGTGGAATCTCTCTCCCAACGAAAATATGTTCTTGATCTCCTATTCGATACTGGAATGTTGGGATGCAATCCTGCGGACTCACCTTTTGAAGCTAAACAAAAGCTTTTCGAAGGTGTAGGCACCGAGGTGTATAAGGAGATATATCAACTGATAGTTGGGAGACTTATACACCTTGCACATATGAGGCCTAACGTTTGTTCGCGTGGTAAGCCAATACATGCTTGATCCGTATGAGCCTCATATTGATGAGGCTTACCGCATCTTGATATACTTGAAGGCTAGACCGGGAAAAGGTTTGTTGTTTGAACCCCACCATCATCTAGTTCAAGGGTATTTGGGTTGGTTCTTTGGATATTAAGGGGGTCTACTTTTGGCTATTGTACCTTTATTGCACGAAACTTGGTATTCTAGGTACAGAAAAAACAAGTTGTGGTAGCACGCATAGTAGTTAATACCGGATAGCGGCGCGTAGCGGCCGACCCCGAAAGTGGGATAGCGGGATAGCGGATAGCGGGATGACCGCTATTTGAT
>JAOTQG010157518.1:0-18319 GCA_025631175.1 Iris virginica
AAGCCTCGACTTGAGATCTGTTACTAACCTTCCTCTTTAACTGTCCCAAGAACCTAATGTTTATGATCATTACCGATGTAAAAGACATTTAAGAACAATTAAAAAATAAATAAGATAACCAAAGAACTTGGTAACATGTAGCTAATCTCTATTTTTCTAGCAGTGACACCTACGTCCTTATTGAACGACGTGAATTGGTGTGATACGACCCTACCTTGTCTCATTATGATCCCTGACGTTGCCCATGCAAGAATGAGGCACGCTTGCTCTGATATAGATGCCAGACTCATCCTTTAGATGAGCTAGAGTGACATGATAATGGATACTTGCTCCATATATGCCTGCAAGGAATCACGATAGTTCCTGAAGAACGCATCGCACAATCAGAAGTTCGTGTTGATGCCCTATAAGGGTACACGATGATGTGGTACACTGGCAGTTAACTAGTCATTTTCTCTCTGCCTGGTTGTGGGGGAGAAAAATCGGTTCGAATGATTCACATCCCCAGAAGTGAAAGATATGGCACACCTAAATCCTTCTAGCACAGCTAGTATCGATGTCTCTTTCGATCCATCTCGCAATATCAATCTCGGATCCGAGTAATGGAGTTGTCTTGGAAGACGACATTTGGGGCCCGCCTCGAATGCCTATATGCATATACTATGCATGCAAAGATGAGGCGTGACATTGAAATTGAGATTATCATCGAAGAAACATTTGTGATTTATGGTAGCTACCAAAAATCAAAACTATAGTGATGAAATCGAACCGCACTCCATTGATGAGTATCAATGTAGAGTTAACTTCGTTGAGGAATGCCAATATTGAGTTGACCGACCAAAGGGAAAATGTCAATACAAGATTAATTTTGTATTCCTTAGCGATAAGTGTTTTGTGATCGTCTTCCCACACTTAAGGGTCATTGCAAGAAAACACGATGAAAAGAAAGAGATCACAAAATTCTCTTTGCGCAATATTCTTCTCAAATACCATGTGATTGATTGTGATGAGAAGTTTGCTCTTACAATGAAATTTTTAAAGTTCAGCTACCTTGTTAGTTTGGTAGTTTCCCAAAGAACTGATTATGTAGCCTATTTGAGTAGTCAAATATGTATCTATTGGGATCGAGATACAAATGTTTATATATGAATCCTATGACGATGAAAGCAAATAGTTACTAACTACGGAACATGCACTCGTTAGTGCCAACGTGTTTATACCGTTGAAGCAATTCAAAAGATTGTTGTACATACTTGTTGAGAAAGAGATTAATTAAAACTTATATGCCCTTGCGTGTTAGTGCCTAGTTTCAAGTTTCAAGTTTCAAGATCTCTCTTGGAGTTCTCAAAAGAGGTCACTGATTTAGATCGCGATAATAATCATAAAGAAACCACATGTAGAACTGAAACTTGAGAACATTGAGAAATTTATCTCCTATTGTAGATAGCTTGATGCATGGTATACTGTGAGTTGAATAGTTCCCTATGGGTTGAACAAACTGTGAAATATCAATGATGCATATCGAGGATAGAGCAAAATCATCAAGAGATCTCATTGGTTATCAGGTCTTCATAATAGACCCGTACCGCTGCATGAACGCATGCGAAGAAGTGCGAATGTATGGAGTCCCTTACTTATGTACAATACGCGTACCATTGTTGTACTTGACTCAATGCACTTTAACCTGAACCAATTAGAGACATGAAATTACTATCGAGATATAGCTCTGCGTCAACACGCCGTCATTGAAATGATGTTGAGTTTCTACTCATTTGAGAAAGTATAAAAATTGGCTTGTTTAAATAACTTTGTATCCCTCAAGGATACAATAGCTTGTGGTGTGTGACGACAGTGGCAACTTGTCGAACCCGCTTAGTTTGATTCCTTAATGGTTATGATTTCACCATCGAAATTCTCTTGTGTCTCGTAGGGTCTATGAGATAGATCACGATCATCACCTTAATATGTCATGCTTAGAGCCAAAGATCTTCACAATGTGTTTTGTGAATGGATACGGCCAAAAGGCGAGTTATACATAAGTTATGTTCCTGTAAGTTGTTTACCACAGATGATCCTACGACGGTGTTCGAGGATACGCGTGGCTTGTTTTGAGCAAACAAAGCACGTTTGATATGAGGTGATGATGATAGACACATTACTCTGCTTTCTCTAATCAACACTAGTAAGATATGAACTGAAGTTCATTATCCAGTCGATTGAAGCTTTTGAGCTCTTCTTCCTTCTGCTTGAGGGGAAGTTGATTTGAGGGGGAACATCTTATCGATGTTTTGTATCCCGTAGATACTCGCTGAGTATTGGCGGATACTCGCGGTCCATACGACTGTAAAGGGGAACGTCCCGTCGTATGTTCGTATTCTGAAGATACTCATGAGCTATCCGAGAGATTACTCATGACTTATGTTATACTCTTTTTCCTTCGATCATGGTTTATTTTTCCCAATGGATTTTTGCTACCTGACAAGGTTTTGACGAGGCAACATAATGCTGATTGGAAATAATGTGCGTTGTACTCTTTTTCCTTACCGTAGTTATTTTTTCCACTGAGTTTTTACACAGAAGGTTTTTACGAGGCAACACGTGGTGCACAATGATTGCTCAACTAGAAATATCCAAGGGGGAGTGTTGTAAACATCTTTAATTGGTGGCTATTTCTAATAGACTCCATAATACAGAGTTTATTGTGTAACTTGTAACCCTAGGGCTTTCTATTTATTGATAAGGATTCTCCCATCAGATGAACGAGAATACGGCTCCACTCTCTCTCCCATAAACTTTGTGTTCTTTATTTCTTTCTTTTTCGTACGATTACTCTCTCATATTATTGTTCATCAATCCAACAGAAAATTCTTCACAATAATTTTAAAATTTTAAATTTTATGACGTGTCTGTCTTAAAAGCTATGCCACAAAGATGACACATCATTTAACATAAAAAAATCTGAATTCGAATTTAATTGATGCAATGTAAAATTTATTTATTAAAAAAAAAGTTATACTTATCTTCAGTATTATTGAGATAAAATTATAATTTTAAAGTTGTAATAAAATTCAATTTACCCACAAATAGGACTTTTATTAATAATTATAACCTACAAATAATAAATTAAATTTACCATTCAACTAATAAATCTTTTATTGAGTATCTCTCCATCCAATTTTTCTTCCTTAGCCTCGTTACTAAGCCCAAGGCCGTTCCTTTGATTTTTAGGGTCCTGTGCTAAACATAAAATTAGGTCCCAAGTTTGAATTTTTTTGGGATATTAGATTAATTTTTTTATTATCGAAATAAAAATTAGTAAATAAAGTAAGTAAAGCCTTATATATTTCGCAAATTTATAATGCTAATCTACAACGAGACAATAACAGTTAAAAGGAGAAAACATCTTGATTTCATTATGCAAAAAATAAACAAAATTTTCAAGTTCCAATAATGATAACTACAACGAAACAAGTAATAAAAAAAAGTTTAACAACAATAAATAACCAAATAATAATAAGAAGCGGCAGCAGCAACTAGGCTATAACACAGTGACATAATGGCTGCAATATAAAACAACAGAAATTGACTGAGACAAGACAACAACATGGTTGGAGCAAAACAACAACTACTTTCAAAAGAGTATAGTATAAACTCTACATAAAAACTACATAAATGGGCTATAACTGGACAAAATCTCTACAACACCACTGAGAAAAGTAAAACAACAGCACCAACAGTAACAACATCACTAGTAATAGGTTCGATTTAAAATCCGTTAGATGTCTTACGAACTTTTATCAACTTCAAATTTCTTATTTTACTTGAAACGTGTTACCCTTCTGACATTCCTTGATGCAAAATTCGTTTTCAATTACAATCAAGTTTGAACCTTAGTTACGTTAGAATAATCATACAGTCAACTCTAAGAAGTAAGACTTTATATCAAAAATATTTCAATTGCATCACTTTTGAAGGATTTTTTTTTTCTTCCAAAAAATCACCTGACTTCTTATGTATCCCAAGTAATTTGGTATGCTTCCTATAAAGTCCAAGTGAGCATTACATTGAAAACGAAACTAAAATAATTGTTACCATTAACAGGTTGTTTAAGGTCGCGTTACTATTTATCAATCAAATCTTTTAATTTCATTTTCATTGTTATGAAAGAAAAATAGAAAATCTCAATTTATGATTTTCGCATCATTCAATTTTGGGGAATAGAGAAAGATGAGAAGACGAGGAACCTTGAGATTGGAATAGAATTGCTAAATTAGTTCGAGACTAGCTGCTGGAGGAATATCGATTCATATAGTTTTGCTATTGTAATCCTACTATAAAAGAAAATGGACCTATTACACGGGCTTAAAAAATTGGACCCTTTAAAAATTGGGGGCCGTGTGCAAGTGAGCACTTTGCACTTGATCAAGGGCTGCCCTAACTAAGCCAAACTTTTAGGGTAAAATAGTCCAATCCCCTCTAGGTGCAAAATTAAAATTATAAAAAATTATATTAAAGGTAATAATCAATAGCAAAAACGAAATAAAATATGTACATGGAATAAAATCATATGCCTGCTGTTGAATTAATGGAAGGAAAAAAAAAAAGTAGTAATCTTATATATGTACTCTCATCCCCCATAATTTCATTTGTTCTTCTTTCTTTTTGGATCCGTTTACAATTCCCTGTTCACCAAGGGAGGGGAAGTTTGGAAAGTCATAATGGCTCAAATTATTATATTCCATTAATTTCATTTATGCATTGAATTATTTTACTTAAATGTTAAACTATTCGAAGTCAAAAAATTAAAAAATTGTAAACTATTCAATTTGTTAAAAAAATTCACTTTTGGATAGCAGGAAGTTATATGGAAAAATGATTCTCAAAAAAAATGAAAAGAGGTGAAGTAAAGTAATACATGTTTGTTTAGCAAAAAGACTTAACTTGAAATTATTTCAAACAACAAAATTCCATTAAACTTGCTGAATGACATATGTAAGAAAGTGGTTATGCAGGAAAAAAAAATTACTCCCTCCGTTTCACAATAGTTGATGTTTAAGGTTTAATTACACTAAGCAAAAAGTGCATTAAGTATCTCCTATTTTTTTTTTTTGCTCTTTCTTCACACATAAAATCTCTTTAAATTCTTTTCTCATTAACTTTTGAGACATTAATTACTCCTTAGGCTTGAAATGAGATAAAAGGACAATTGAGGGAAAATATAGTAAAAATGTGTAAGATATTAACTATTTTGAAACAAATTCTTATTTTCAGAAGATCAACTATTGTGAAACGAGGGGAGTAGCGTTTAAAACTTTTTTCTATGTCATCCAAATACGCTCTTTTGCGAAAAAAAAATTTAACTTCCTTTATTTTTTTGTATTTTCCGCTATCCAAATAAAATCATTTGAGTTTACTTTTTTTAATTTTTAAAATGGGCCAACTTCATAAATGATCCCTCAAAATTTCCGATTTCTGTACATAGTCCCTTACTTTGAACTTGGTCAATTTTGGTACAAGTTTGAAAAAAAGAGACGATTTTGGTCCTTGCGTCAATTCACCGTCAATTTGGCTGTTAAATGTCATGTGCCGTACACGTGATCATTTAATAAGGGGCATCAATGGAAATACACAATTTATGTATTTTAATAAATTAATCAAAAAATAAAAAACTATTAATCTATAATAAAAACAAAAACAAAAACAAAAACAAAAACATTACCCTTTGAGTAACTAGCCCCTCTATAATAGGGATCTGACCAACCCCTATTAACTTTCTTTGTTTGAGAAATCCGCGTATTAGGGAGTTTACTGCACAAGGCCCCTGCAGAGGAAAAGTTTTAAACCGGTTATTCACAAACCCTTTCCGATCTCGATAATCTGGACAAAACCCATCAACACATTCTCTGGACATAACCATTTTCGCCGGAATTAAACTGGCCGCGGCCGAAGTTTGAAAATAAATTACCGGCGTCCCACAGCGTGTTTAGCCCAGATCTGGGTTAGAATCGAATCTAGGTTTGGTGGTGTTCGAGGTAGCGGCGTTGAGCGGCCGAAGAAGGCGGTGGTCGGTTGAATTGTTCATCAAAGTTGGTTAGGTGAATCAAAGAGCACTTGGGTATTTTTGGTAATACATTTCGACGCCTTCATATGTTTGGGTGACTTCGCGCTGATTCGTTCACATTTCTTGAGAGATAATTAAAATGAGGGTGTGGGTTTGGGTGGTGTGAGGATGGAGGTGGATTTAGGTGATGTTCAAGATCTGGGTTAATTTGGCGTTGATTCCGTGAGGTCTGGAGGCAAATCGACCAGATCTCCCTCCCATGCTCCACCGGAAATGATGAAGGTGATTGACCTAAGGCCGGACTAAGTCGAGCAAATTTGGAGAAAGAAGGCTGAATTGTTCATCAAAGTTGGTTGTGTGGTGTTTGAAGATGAAGTTGTTATGATTTGTTTTGGTATTTATATGATTTTGAAACTTCGTCGCCGGAGAAGATCAACGTCGCCTGAGAAGATTGACGTCGCCGAAGAAGAGCGTGCTTTGTTCTTAATTTATACCCAGAAAATGAATAAAATATTTTGATTAATTTATTAAAAATTTTATTTAGTGTGTTTTCAATTTTGCCCCTGATTAAATGGTCACGTGCACGACACATGACATTTAACAACCTAGCGGTGAATTGACGACAGGGACCAAAATCGTCCCTTTTTTTCAAACTTGTACAAAAAATGACCAAGTTCAAAGTATAGGGACTATCTACAAAAATCGCAAAGTTTGAGGGACCATTTATGAAGTTGGCCCTTTTAAAATTTTCAATAGATGAATAAGTTTTTTATAAATCGATTAATTCAACATACGAGGAAAGTAACCAAAACTTGGGTTTATTATCGAAGATCAGGTGATCAACCTTCCAGCTTACCACAAAAAGTAACTTTGGTTTATTATCGAAGATGAGGTGATCAACCTTCCAGCTTACCACATAAGGTCACGTCCCTTGTCTTAATCCCCGAGAGGCTAGTTAGTTTCAAGTCTATATCTTGAATTGGACTCGATCTCTTTCTGTTCTCCGATGAAACAGAAACGCAAAAAGACACCTATGAGGAAAAGGCCGCCAACGAAGAAGACTTCAGAATCTCCGGTGGAAGAGAAAGCACATTGTTGTGATAAAATGAATGAACTCTGTCATCCATATTGGAAGATAAACATCCTCATTGATGAAGAACTATTGAATACTCTTCATCAGATGGCGCACCCAGACGTTACACGAATAGAGAAGCAGAACGAATTACACTGATAGAAAGAGTTGAATATACAACGCAAGACACAAATATTATACTGGAAGCCAGTGTTCATAAATGTACAATTCAATGAATGAAACACTTCCCTAAACTACCAAAGCAAATTCGTGTCAATTTGCCACAAGCAGAGACTTCAAAATCAATAGAATCACAGCAACATACTTTAGCAGTATCCATAGATAACATTACCAACAGAAATGAATGCCTTCAAAGGCCTAAAATCATGAGCGGTTTCTCTAAGTACACCTACAACCTCTGTTTCTCCACCCGAGACGATACAAAATATGCAGTGTCTTTGGAACAATAATCTTTGTATTACTCAGATTCTTTTTTCATTTTTTCTTTTTTCCCTGCCCTTTCTTTTTCTGATATAAAAATTGGCCTACAAACTTAATTTCCTTGGAGCAGTATGGCCTTCCTCGCGTTGAACATAGCAAATATCTAAGAAAATCTTTAGCCCTGCCGATATCAACCTACAACTCTTGTAATCTATCAGTGTCCTCATCTCCTGGAGTCGAGACAATTGACTGCTGACATCAGCCTACAAACTCCTATAGTCTATCACAGTGACCTCGTCTTCTGGAGCATCGAGGTCTTGGTAACTGCATAAAACATAATGATGATTAGTTGCTTCTGCATATTAATCTCATGTCCGGGGAGACGGAACATCTACAAGAAAGTTGAAACGATAATCGGCAAGAGTTTGAAACTGGTATCAGAATGCACAAAAAATTGACAAGAAGAATTCATTGCAGTATTTAAAATTAAAATTGATCATTTAGAGACTCATGTTCATGAAAAAGAAGTCAAAGAAGTATGTGCTGAATCAAGTTCCCACACAGATTCATAGCTTTCACAATATAACATTATAATCAATCTCCCCAACAGATCAAAATCTAAAAGCAGGCCAAGGATAATTTGCTTTCCACCACCAGAACACTATCTTCCAACCAAGATTATATCGAGAAGAATACAAACACCTCACAACTATTCTACAGTGAATAATGGCAGTCCATAAGCACCTAATGGGGGAGACTGAGAAGATGGAAGAGGCTTCCAACATGAGGTTCATCCAATAACTACAAGTATTTATTTTAGGTAAAATTACTATTCGTTCTCTTTTCCGAAGAGGCAGATTCGAAAAAGTTGGAAGTTTTACATGATTTTACGAAGTTGAATGGTAATTTGGGACCATTATCAAAACTACGTTGGTTTAGATGGTAGTTTTCCTCTTCTTTTTTTCTTTAGGATACCCATTGGTGGAGTGAATACAATTGAGAGGATACAAGGCATTTCTTACTTGAGGATGAAAATAATGGCGACAGAGAACAGTTAATTACATAGGAGAAGGCATGAAACTCTTAAGGGTGGTTTGGCTCTGAATCTGGCAGCACAAACAGCACCCTCCTTGACAAGTGCCTCAGGCATGTTCCCCCTGGTATGAAGTTATAAAGGTTAAATATGAAAATTTCCTGGGCAGGTATGTCTCACATTTGTTTCTGTTATCCCTGCATTGCAGCCATCCTCACACCTCCCATACCTTTCCTCAACAACCTTAAAACCGTAATTTTTTATTCTACAGTTAAAAACTTTCAACACAGCCATAGCGGAGCCAGAATTTTTCACGAGTGCTGTCAAAAGAGAAAAACATTGCCTAATGTTCTTATCAATTTTTTATATGTTAACATTTAAAAAAATATCTTGCAATACATAGCAATATATAACACAAAAAATATCAAAAATCCGATATCCATAATACATAATTGTTAGATAACATTATAACAAACCTCAAAAACCATGTTTAAAATGTTAATAAAGCCTGAAATTATGGTCACCTATAGTATCAGTAACACAAATTTCAAAATCCAAACATACGGTTCCAATGCAAAAGAAAACCTTAGTTAGAACTTTGAATAAGAATATACATAATCATGCAAAGAAGTAAGTCTATAGTTGTACACAACACCAAACTAGCTAGAAACTCATTTTGTTAGAAATAATTTTGAATAATGCTTCAAAGGCACTGGAACCAAGACCATCGGTGACAAAAAAATAACAAGAATGGCGAACTATTTCTTTCGGTCAGATGTAACTAGATCCGTCTTGAATTTGACCTAGGTCTAGCTCCAATCCAAGATTCTCCTGCGAGTTAACTCAAAGATGACGGAGAGGAGCACCTCATCCCTCGCGCTCAAGGCGTCCAACCCGCCCAAAAAGGCTTGCATCAGCCTGCCTTGACACTTTGAGGCGATAGACCCATCTGAGGCGGAAAATGGGGAGGCGGGCTAGCGCCCTTTACTATTATGCTCATGGGTACTTCGCAGTGTCTTGATTATGGCTAAATACTTGAATCATAGTTGTCAAATCGTGAATCATATCACGAATCGGAAGATACAAAACAAGATTTAAGAAATTTATAATCTAAAATAAGTAGAAATAAGTATAAGTTGATTTAAAAGACAAAAGATATAATCAAGAAGTCAACCTTTGCCCAATCACTAGGGGTCGACTATAATTCGGAGTTCTCATGAAAAAAATCATAATGACTTGTTTTCATAAGTTAGGGTATGCTAAACCCGACCTGGGCCCAAGATATACACATCAAAGTGTATCGTAAGTATCGGTGTATTGTAATATATGTATCGTGAATCGGTCGATACATGTTATTCTATACTATCTCTATCCACATAATAGATACATATCGATGGACCTCATGTCTTGTAACCTATCTTGAATCTTATCGTGTATCATATAATATATGACTTCAATAACCATATACTCCCTTCATCACAGTAAATTAACTTCAATTTCTTTTATCTTTTGTGTTACAATTAATTCTCATGGAGGCTATATTTAAGTTATTATGTACTCTTCATCATTTTTCAATTTTAATCTTCTATTAAGTAAAATTAGTACTTTGCTTATAAGTCATCCAAACATTCAGTCCTTCCAGTCTTAAAGAAGTTATCCATTAATCCTAGTTGGAATGATATAAACAAATGTCACATCCTTTTAAAACATTCGGAGATTGCTTATAAACCATACATAAGCTATTTGTGGGTTAAATTAAAGTGAACGCTTACTTGAAAAATTGAAAAAAATAGTCAACTAAATACAATGTGAATAATATAATCAATGATAAGGGTTCAATATAATTAACTCAATAACCAAAGGATTCGCTCTGTCTCATTTGAAGTGGGACGGAGGTAATAAGAATTTATGATTTTTTAATAAAAGAAGAATATCATTGATAGAGAAGGAATGTACAAAGAAATGCGGAAAAGAAATCCATCAAAATCCCGGGAACTCTCGCCAAAGAAGCATGTATTGAGCAAAGCCCACACGGCTAATCATAATGAACTCTTCCGCACTGCGATGCATTATGCATGTCCCACCCCGTACCTCAAACAACTCACACAAAAGGCTCCGAGCCATCGAGCAATGCATGAACAGATGCTCGTGAGACTCGCTAGCTTTCATACAGATGACGTGACGCACACATCTCGAGAGATGCATTATCGATTGTCTTCTTTGCCGCCGATCATTAGTGTTCAAATAGCAAAGGACCATTGACTAAGCAAATAACTTGTATATAAACGGAAACTTGAACTTCCAAATGAAATGGTAAAGAGGAAAGTCAAGTTGTATATACGGACAAAGAATTTTGGTGAATGACTTCACAGAAAAAGACGCAATTTCATTGAAAATCAGACTCGCCGATCAAATTGAAGATCCGAAGGTCTGCAGCCAACATGGACTCTCTATGATTGAGATTCCTCACAAAATGAATATCCCACTTCACCTGACCCCCCCTCCCTAACAAGTGAAGTGGCAATAGGCGCGTTATGAAAAGTCCAAAAAACGAGAAAACGAGACCTTAAGTGGAAAATTCCCTATCCAGTGATCCTCACAAAATCGAACTCGATTTCCAATGCCAACCTCATAACGAACATGAGAATAGAAAAGCTAAAAACAACTCGAAATGAACTTCGAGAGACTTGCATACATGGTAGAAAGACTCGCAGTTGCATCCCACCCATTATGATTAACAACATACTTGCTCTGAATATCTCTATACCATAAAGAATCATGCTCCAGTGAAAAACGTCATAGCCACTTATCCATCAAAGAAAAATTCTAGATAATCAAGTTCCCTTACCCTAATCCCCCATCTTCTTTAGGTCGCTATGGCGCCTTACCTTCTTCGAAGCCACGAAATGAGACTTACTCTCCTCTCTGAACCCACACCACAAAATTCGACGCATTATCCCTTCCCTTCTAAGCACTCTGTCACTCCCGTTACCTTAAAGAGGGACAAACAATTAATGGGAACACCGAACACACATGATTCAATGAGAGTAACTCTTCTCCTAAAGAAAATTAAGCACCCTTACACCCGGGTAACCTCTTAGACACATTATCAATAACCGAATCCCAAAACTTAGTCGCCCTAGAATTTCCACCTAAAGAAAGACCAAGATAGGAAAAATGACAACTCATAATAAGACAACCCCAAAGATCAGCATATGAACTCCCAATTGAAGGTTCAATACTAATGCCCGCTAAGCCACATTTGGTTAGATTGATCTTAAGGCCAGATGCAATCTCGAAGATTTGGAGAACGGTGAGGACATTTACAAATTTACCACGCTCCTTAGACAAGAATAGCATGGCGTCATCAACATATTGAAGATGAGAGACCTTCGTACCATCATTTCTTACCCAACAGCCCTCTAAAACACCCCTTGCTTCACTTCTCATTAGCAAACTACTAAGAACATCCACAATTACCGGAAAAAGAAAAAGAGATATAGGATTCCCTTGATGAAGACCTCTTGAAGCTCACCTTTCCTCGCCCTTTTATCCCCACACGCTTCCTTATTCCAGACCTTTAACTTCCCTAATAATTTATGTTAAGAAAATTCTTCTTCATATCCCAAATACGTCGAATGACCGCAGTGGGGAAGCATTGGCTCCGCCACTGAATTATGCAATTAGTGATTCTATACTCATGGGTATGACTATCAAGTTCTAAAGAGAGATGCCAAACACAGTTGGTTACCAGGGAAATACTCCCTCCGTCTCAAATATATGGTTACGAGACAAAATCTCATAGTTTAGGGACATTTAATAAATTTCAATATTATTTTATGTTCGCTCATACGAAACGCTTCTTAGTCATCAACTTGACTATTAATTGATATTGTTCTATTTAGTAAAAAGGAAAAGCATTGTTGGGGGGCATAATGACAAAGAAACAAATTAATGCTCATTGAAATACTAAGTGGCCAAAATATTGAGACCGATGAATAGTTGGCCAACATCAACGACGAGGGAGTATAATCTAATGCCAAAGATTGTTAGGACAAAGGAACTAACTGAAAGAATACATATTCACTGAGGAGCATTGGAAAATATATTCTATGACATTTATAAGCATTATTTCCAGTCCAGAGAGGAACTTGCCTTCGTAAACGACGAGGATCCTGTCGAAATGAAGGAGGTAAAGCAATAATTGGGGCAGGCCCACTTAGCTGCGGACCAGACCGCCCATTTCTACCACCACCTTCAAAAGGGGAGGGACCACCCTGGTCTCGTAGCATCCGCATTGCGACTTCAGGAGGGGCAGGTACAAATGGCCCCAATGGACTGTAAAAATAAATACAAATGATAAGTGAAAGGAAAAAGGGAAGAACGTCAGCAGCCTGCAGCAACAAAGGGCGAGTATAGAAAGAATGTGCACAAGCTCAGAGACAATGATACAACCACTAGACATACCCAGCACCAGGTACAGGCATCAACACTGGAGGTGGGGGTATATCAGATGGGAAAGGTGCAACATGTATTCCTTGTCCACCAAAAGTATCAAACATTGTTTCATCAGAATTTCCCCCGCCAGGGCCATCATTATTAGACTGAAACTCCATTGATTGTGGATTTTCAGCCCTATCAAATCTTTCATTTCCATTCACTCGACCATCCCGTTCTCTACGATTGCCTCGTTCATCTTTCATTCTGTTATCTGGTCCAAGTCTACGCCTCAGTGGCTTCTCCTTCTGCAAAGAGATCAACTTATGAACATCGATGTCCTTGATGATGATGATGATGATGAGGAAAAAGAAGCAAAATAGAGGATTCATGAAAAACACGAGAATTATACATTGACTGACATGCTCTTCTACAGAACGATATCTTTAATCAGGCAAGTTGTATAATTTTGTTCACAAAGGACATGAGATCATAAACTCAATGGCATAAGAACAGTTTAGCATGGCAAGCACAATGTTAAGATAAAAAAAACCGTGTTAGTCAAAAATAGTATAAGGTATTGGCAGCTTGAAAAAAGGAGCCAATTTATGTGCAGGTGGTACCAACCTTCCTGCAGTCTTAGGTTGAAGAACTAGGAAAGAGAAGAAAAAGAGATCGGTACCTCAGTGAAAGACCCGTTCAGCCTGACATTGGGATAAACCTAAAAGAGAAACCCATTGTGTAAATACAATCAGGGAAAAATTGCATGCCTGACCAGTAGGCCTACAGCTCACAACAGGCATGAAAGGACAGAGCAACTATGCACAAAGCTTCAGCATAGTCAAATATTAGTATCCCAGTCAGTTAAATGAAGGCATATTTGTTCGGCCCATCTTATAAAAAAGAGAGCCAGTATCCACAAGAAAGCATCAAAACAGATCAACTGATCAGAAATACCTGATATTCATCCAGAAACCAAGCTACGCAGCCCAAATATACAAGCATTCTTCGGTCACACCACAAACCAATTTATTGGCAACCTCTCTTTACCCTTCCCTGTCCTGACCAAGGAAATCATTCATTGTCCTCTCTAACCTACACTGACAACTAACAAGGATACTGAACTGATTGGTTTCCTATTGAGAGCATATAAGCACACTATGAAGTATGAACCATCGAATTGGCTGTACCCGCTCAACCAGTCTTAAAAACTAGAAGGATCCTAGGATCTCCCCAAAGGCATTCAAAATAAGTCAAAATCCATTCTCTGCCTGCCAATGATATAGAAGACCCAACTTCATAGGGGCAGATTAGTGTCAAAGCCACTGAACCTACGTTCCAATCTTAGGGATGGTACAAACATTAAACATTTTTAGCCATTATGTAAGGACTGACACAAGGTCATCACTCAATTCAAGATCATGCATTTGTTTTCAATTGTTGTCAATGATGTAAATTTGCATCTTTCTCTACCTCTATTACAATTGTTGATATTATCAACTTTCCTAAAACGTAAACTTGGTAATCTAGGTTGTACATATCCAAAACATCTCCCAAAACAATTAAAAATCAACATAATAAAGAGATAGCGGAACTAAGTAAAACATAGCAAAATGTTGAAGAAATAATATCATGAAAGGATGAAAACCAGAAGTGCGTAAGATAACAACTTTACAAACAAAATAGGGCATGTTGCAGACACAGCCATGGACACATTACTCTATCTGACACAATCACACAATAAGGATTCGGTACGACCAAGAAACCACAACTAACAACACAGCCACTACCAACACCGAAACAGACACTCAGACCTTAAACAGCGTATAGAACTCCAAACAAACTGCCATCAGTCTCTTAAGAATTGGCCTATTTATTCTTGCACTCCTATTTTCTTCATGTCGGGTACTTCCATTTGAAGGCATGGTCATCTATGATGAGCACTTTACGGGTGTTTTTGCTACGGAATGAGTAGAAATCGGTAAGCTGTGTAGTAGTAGAGGATTGCTTTTGCTGTGTTTTTGTTTTACTAATTTTCTGTAGTCTTTTCTTTTCATTTCTCTTTGAATTCTCGGAGAAAAGCTTGTCCCCTTGCTTTTTATAATTAATAATAATAATAACAATGATAAATATATATGAGGGCTTGTTGAAAAGTATTAACTCCAATTTATCAATCTCCCCAATGACATTGCCAATCCCCAACATCGCAAAGACATGTCCACCCATAACAATCTACATCCCAAACGATGGGATAATATTAGGTTAAGCCCTCTCAAATAGAGGGGGGGGATTAACAAAAGAGGGTTACTGCCGTCATAGAAGACATGTATAACGTGACTGTTCATGAACAAATAGGAGTGGTGATTGAGGGAGAAGATGAGAGGCGATATTTGATAAACTTTTCTTTATCCAAATTCCACTGCATTTTGTCAAGTTTTGAAAATAGATAGATAGCCATGACTCTTTATGTAATCAACTCACCTTGATTTCCTAGAATAATGACCCTAAAATGACAGTTGGTTACATAGCTTAATCTTTGAACCATGACCATAGCTTCCCGAATAAAAGGAGATTACAGAAATAAAAATCAGATAGTAAAAGACTACATGATGCAGAACACAGCGGAATAGTAAAAAGTTTTGTTTACGGTTTTACGAATTGAGGTGAAGATTTTAGGAGAGTTGAGGCCTGTAATTAAACAGCAAGTAGAAGGGGCAGTATAGGCACTGTGGTCATTAACCGTTAACAGTAAATAAGCGGCAAAAAGGAAAGAAGTATGGCTTTAAACCATGGCGTTACCATAAGAGTGACCTATATGGTTCTTGAGCATTACACCTACGGGAATTGTATCACACAATTCCAGCTACCTTAGCAATAGCTAGAGATATATATTTTTACTATCAACCTGTCTAAATAAACTAAAGTACGACAAGCTGTATATAAGCTAAAATATATCCCAAAACTTAAAAAGATCGAATCCATATTTCATAAACTAATTATGACAGTGGCGGAGCTATGATTCTTGCGACGAGGGGGCAAAATTGTACGGGGGTTCAAGGGCAGCCCCCGTTTTTTGGTTTTTGTTTTTTTTTCCGGGTGAGACAACTAGTCACGAGTAGCAATATCTTAAAAACGCTTATTTCTTAGTAAATGAACACAAAAAATCACAAAAAGGTTCATCCAACTTCAAAAATGTTTCCACTCCACATCAAAACAATACAAATTCAATGATATAAAATTCGCAAATACCATAAATCCAATACATTAGAAATTAGGCTTAGGACAAACGGAAATTTTTTTGGGAGACAAAACGTCGAAAATTGAGACTTCCAATGAATGAATTTTCGCGAGGGGGGCGGCCGCCCCCTCCCGCCCCCCCTTGCCTCCGCCCCTTAATTACGACAAATTATGTCAAAAAAACATAAATCCTACAAGGATACAGAATCAACTAGAGACTATAGTAATTAAATAAAACTTCCTAGATTAATACGGAAAACTGTTTCAGGCGGAGCAGTGGAAAATGGCCAAATAACCTTGACTGTAAGTACATAAGAAACCTAACAAACTCGTGTTGCAGCTTACGAACTTAGAAATAACAGGACTTCGTTAAAAGTGTATACTGACTTATCAAGGTTTTTAATTAGGCTCCGCCTTGAACTAGAAGAAAAATAGGAAGCTTGCTGTGCTATTGTATTTATTTTTCCTCAATTCTCTGATGGACTGCGTCATTAAATGAAAGCCTAAGAGGAAAAGTCGACAGTCGTATCCAGACTCCAAACTTGCCCATCAGAAATTCAGAATGGATATGAGGATAATGATCTCAAGCAAGAACACCAAGCTCCTTTGGTGCCATATACCCGAGAGTAAAGAAGAGAAGCCAATCATAAGAAAATGAACCATCTAGACGAACTAGCTTTTTTTTGTTTTTTTTTTTGGGGGGGGGGGGTAGGGATTGACCAAGTAAAGGACTTTAGTTAAATATCTTGGTGAATTCACTACCACTTAGCAATCATTTTAGCAGAACAAGTAAAAATATACATTTTTAAGAAGATCAAAGTGATATTTCGGTATTCTTAATAAGCCAGCAGCCGTTGACGTTTTCCCCTAACAGTTGTTAGCTTTATACAGAAATCTATAGATTATATTTGTAACTCTTTCTTTCGATTCAATGGGTTGGATTGTGGAGGCGGGGTAGGACAATGGGGAATTAGATAATTTTGGGGGACTAAGATTAGAAATGTAATACCCTGGCAGGGAGCCATGGCCCCCACTGTGGCCCCATAGATCTGCAGCCACAGCTTCCCAACCAGCTAAAAATAAGAAGATAGAAGCACCGTATTGGGAAAAAATATGCAAGCAATGAAAGTAGCAATATGAGCCTCATTAACACAGATATCCACCTAAAGATGGACACGACTACCAACCCCAATTATATGCCAACACGAGGAAGAAAGAGATATGGGCACGTATAAACACACTTCCGGAGGCAGCAAAAGTTTCCAGAAACCTGTTTTTGCGATCTCAGGTGATTTGCTCCCAATTCTCTCTTTGTGGGTGCTACTTTTTCACTTGAAATTTCGCCTTTTCTAGTTCTGCCTCACATTCATCATAGTATTCTCATTTGGGGCACCTAACATATTAATATTATGTTTCTTAGTTGTCAAACGTTTTGTTCCATCGAGTAAGGTGGATCTAATGATTGTCCTTTACAGATTTCTTTTCTACTTTGCATGTAGACACCTATATTATAAAAGCAAAGGGCACACTTTTCCACTTCCCGCTTCATGATTTTTCCTCACGGCTGAGCTCATCTCCCACCTCCCCAACATTATTCAATCAGAAGACATAAAGCCATTCAAATTCATACAGTACTAAAAAGACAAAAGGCAAGTGAAAATCAAAAACAAAACAAAAAATAAGAAGCAAAAAATGTAAAAATGTAAACATAAACATAATGGTATAAACAAACGACATTGACATCGACATTGAAAACAAAAACTAAAACTAAAACTAAAACAGAAAGAGAAACTAAAACTAAAACTAAAAAATAATCTCTTACTCGCCTATGCAGAAGGCCTAGACATCTTCGCACTAATTACCCATCAATTAAACCCATCAAACTACCTATACTGTTGTGGTATATATTGAGTCAATCGTTGCACCATGGGTATGGGTACTTGTAAATATTCAGGATTCAGAGGTTGCGTTTGGATGGGTGATTTCTTGATTTGGTTTTTGAGTTTTTGTAATGATTAAAGTAAAAAGTAAGAGAGAG
>JAOTQG010157629.1:0-18313 GCA_025631175.1 Iris virginica
AAAGTTGTCAAACATTGGGGCCTAAAATGCCGTTTTCCCTAATTTTAGCGACAAATTGTAAAGAACAGTGACGAAATGCTCAAATAGCGACGGAATTTCCTTTGACCTCCAATTGACTCGAAGGGACATTTTAGCGACGACAATTGGGACATTAGCTACGAATTCCGATCCGTTGCTATTTTTTCCGTAGCTATTTCAGTGTTTTCTAGTAGTGTAATTAATCTCCTCAGTTATAAGGATTAACCAAGACAATCCACTAAGATCAAACCTTCATGTTCAAGACTTAGCTGAATGGTATTCCTTGACCAACAGCTAATCATGTAAAGTGGATCTGTCAATGCATCATTTACTAAGCCTCTGAAGAAGACTTGATTACAATCAGTGCAGTTAAGAAAAGAAGACTCAATTGCAAACTGTGTAAAAGAGAATATTTACACAAGAGAATTGATGCATTCATAAAGGCATACGCTGAAGACCTACAGTTAAGTTAGCTCCTGAAGACCAACAACTAACACGATATAGTGTATGAACTACATTGAAGAAGAAAGATTTGCCCCAGTACAAGCAAATCTAGAAGGAGCATCTTAATCAACGAGGAATATACATTAGTAAGTATTTCAAGAAGAACTGATGAGAGGTCGCCAAGGTCGACTCAATGAGCGACCAAGCTGCATGGTCCTTTGACGCGAGCTCGAGCCAAGAATCTACTAAATGGTTTCTCGCAGCTAATATCGACCTATCAGTGGGACGGTTAAGGCGAGGAAGGCCAGGGAAAATTATGGTCGCTATATATGTTTAGTTGAAGAACGAGGAAAGGAGGCGAGCATAATGGAGGTCGCGGGATAGGAAGGCGAGCACAACCTGCTCGGTAAGCTCGAAGCAGGAGGCAGCAAACCTTTTCTTTTTCTGTTTTGGTTTTCGTCGCTGGTTGGAGATTTAGTTAGTTTTCCAAGCCGATTTCTTATTTAGTTAATTTCCTATTTAGGTTTCTTAGGTAGAGAATTGATTGTTTTCCTAGTTTGTATAGTATTTGTTTTCTTTTCTTATTAGGATTTCCTATTTAATAGTTTTTCTATTTCATAGTTGGTTTAGGATTACAATCTTATAGCCTATATAAAGGCTTCCATTGTATTCATTAAAATTCAGTTTTTGACGATCAATTAAAGTTGAAGCTTTTGCTTTGTTAGAAATTCTCTTTCAAGATAATTCTGTTTATTCCGAATTCTTTGTTCTTAAATTTTGTTCTTGAGCAATTTATTCCACTTTGAGTTCTTAGGTTAATTGGACCTATGGGTTTAATAGCATCCATACATTTATCTTTTCAGTTCTTCAAGCAATTGCGCTTGTTGGGTTGATTAGCCATTCATCTTCTCCTTACCAATTAACGTTTCTAGGATTTTCGCACTTGAAAAGGGTTTTGATCTTCTTTTGATCAAGGTTCATCTCATTAAGAACCATAGTCTTGGTTGAATCACTGAGAACAAACAGTCAACCAACTGCAGATCGCAAACCTAAGAAGATAGTATCTGCACTTAAACAACATCAGAACAACCAGGAGATTAAAGCAACATCCACGAAAGCAAAATGCATAGATTAGAAAATCAGATGTACAAGTGATTTCTGAATTGTTTCACTATGAAAGTCATAATTCTTGTGCACAAAGAATTAAGAAGACTACAACTGTCTTATATAGTTGCTTCAACTAAGTCAACTGAGTATAACGTCTACAGAGTAAACTTAGTGACTAAAGCGTCATTTCAAGTCCAATTAAAGAAGAACTAGTTCACTCAATACAAGTTCAAAGAAGGCCAGAAGTGCATCAGCCTGAAGAACAGTTCCCAAATAGAGAAAAGCAAACCAACCCTATTCAAGACTAGTCTCCATCAAGCTATGAAGACACAAGGATACATCTCCAACTCAATAACATATGTACATCCAACCAAAAGAGGACAGTGGAAAATAATCTATTGGTTAGACAATGGATGACATTGGAAAAGAATTCATGTCTAAGGTTTTATATATGTATCTCAAGATGGTCCAACTAAAGCCTCATTTCAAGTCCAATTAACATAAGATAAAAGTCTATCTCAGAATCATACAAAGGAAGAAGGATCTGAACAAAGAAAACCTCCCAATTGAAGAAGAACCAGTTCACTCATTACAAGTTCAAAGAAGGCCAGAAGTGCATCAGCCTGAAGAACAGTTCCCAAATAGAGAAAAGCAAACCAACCCTATTCAAGACTAGTCTCCATCAAGCTATGAAGACACAAGGATACATCTCCAACTCAATAACATATGTACATCCAACCAAAAGAGGACAGTGGAAAATAATCTATTGGTTAGACAATGGATGACATTGGAAAAGAATTCATGTCTAAGGTTTTATATATGTATCTCAAGATGGTCCAACTGCCAACCCTCTAAAAGCCTTCATGAGTAAAAGTAAAGGCATCAAGACTAGCAACAACTCACGGTCCTTGTTAACCCTAGTGTATCCAAGGCATCAGTTAGCAACATGGTTCAAATTAGCAAAATGCTCATTCAAAAGAAGTTTATCAGTAAGCACCTACAGCTAAGTGTCTTCATGAGGTGCTTAATGCAAGATTGTCATTGTCTACATTATAAGCTCAAAACCTAAAGTCTATGACAGTAGGCGTCTGCATATAAGCAAGAGTTAGAGTGCTATTGATAAAACAAATCAAGAAGCCAACTCTACAGCTTCAACCGTCAACCTAGGACAACAAAGTTTAAATGCAAAGATTATCACTATAAATCCTTTCAATTGGGATCAGACATCTCCCAATTGGTATCAAAAAATGTTTATTAACATTGGTATTAATCAAAATGTACTACAGTAAGATATCTGCATAACAAAACAACGGTTGAACGAGTTAAGGCTTTCAATCAAGAAGCCAAAACTTAAGCCTCAAACAGCTAAGTAAATCATCAGCAGTTAAGTGCATTCAATAATAACAATTAGGATCAAACAATTGTTAAAATGGTAAGACAACTGCATTCAAGACAATGTTTAATGATTCAAGACAAGAAGCCAACTTTTTAGCATCTAAAGCCAACTCCACAGCTTCAACCGCGAACCTAGGACAACAAAGTTTAAATGCAAAGATTATCACTATAAATCCTTTCAATTGGGATCAGACATCTCTCAATTGGTATCAAACAATGTTTATTAACATTGGTATTAATCAAAATGTACTACAGTAAGATATCTACACAACAAAACAACGGTTGAACGAGTTAAGGCTTTCAATCAAGAAGCCAAAACTTAAGCCTCAAATAGCTAAGTAAATCATCAGCAGTTAAGCGCATTCAATAATAACAATTAGGATCAAACAATTGTTAATACGGTAAGACAACTGCATTCAAGACAGTGTTTAATGATTCAAGAAAAGAAGCCAACTTTTTAGCATCTACAGCCAAGCCAAAACAATTTCAAAGGATAGCAAGCTTACATGCTAATCTAGTGGTTGTCGATATGGCCTTCCAATAGAAGATTTTAAGCTGATCGACGTACCAACGATGTGGCTCAACGTGACCTCTTTCATCTTCAAGGAAAATTGTTATTTGTCTGACTTTTGATACAACTCTATAAGGTCATTCCTTGTTGGAGGAGAGCTTTTCTTGTAAGGGTGCCTTTCTCATCCATTTGATTTTCCTCAAAACCCAATCCCTAAGCTGCGGGACTTTGTGATTGGAGAGTTGTGTGCCACAATATCGTTTGGTTTTCTGCTTGTAGTTTATCATGTGATGTTTAGAATTCAGTCTCGTTTCTTCCAAGAGTAGCTTATCGAGCCAGTATATGGTGGTCTAACATTTTCTGTTTTGTCGTTCAAGCTTGGAGATTTAATACTAAGTTAGGATCTACTTGACAATAATGATTGGTCAATGAAAGTTTTTACAACTTCCAAATTTGTTTCATATTTGGTTTAAACTTTAACTCTCTCTTTCTCTGAAAGAAATGTGTTTGAAGTTTAAACCTTTTGATGTCTTTCGATTTAATATTCACTTGAATAATGGTAAGGGTGGTTTTAGTTCCATGACATGTGAGAGTATTCAGTCATGCCGAAAAGTCAATTTAATGCACCGAAAGAGCTCTTGCACATTTGTGACATGAACATTGGGTTGAGTTTTGGCACCCTTTGTTTGAGGCCACCTCGGTGAAACCCCACTCAATTAAGTTTTTGAAAAATCGAAGGTCAAACTTGTTATAATTGGATTCAGCTAAATTTGTTTTCAGCATTACGAATGAGAGGAGTATTACAGAAAATTCGAACGGGGTTTCTCATCCTAGTTTAAAGAAAAGAAGGCTTGATTGATGGTTTTGTGTATGAGTTGTCGATTAAAGAAGGAACAAATGAAGTAGGCTAAAGAAGGAACAAATGAAGTATCTCCTCCTCCATGTGAAAGTTAGTGAATAAGACTTACAAAATCTATTTAGGGGTGAAAATATAAGAGTCCTTAAATTATGTCTAATTCGGTAAAAGAGATTTTTTTAAGCAAAAGAGGTCTACCTACATGTGGTGCAGATGGTATACCGAGCATCTAGACACTTCTTGCTAGGAGTGTTCATTTTCTTCAAAAATGTACATAAAGATTATAAATTATGACATACTATGAATATAAAATGCACATGAGTTATATGATTATCATGTTCATAATTATTATCTACATTTCATATTCATATTAGATACATTATTCATAAATCGTATATACATTTTAAAAAAAAATTGGCACTCATAAGGAATGCCTAGGCCCTTAGTATGATTTGCGCATGTGGTGGGGCCTCAGAATATCGAACGTGCGATGCTAGCACACTGGCACCTTATAAGTGAGATTTAGCAGAAATCATGTCACAAAATGGTAAGAAGAAACAATAACTAAACTACTTGAGGGCTATATGCCAATTACCTAAACGTATAGAGGTCATATGCACAATGGCAAGTCAAATGGGCTCTTTCGCAGTTTAACCAAAGTAAAGAGAATCGTCAATATGATCTTAAAACTAACATATAATAATACTACTAAATCGTTAACTTAAATCTATGTGTAAATTTAATTGCCACATTAGTAAGCATATACAATGCATTCCAATCTCAACAATAGGTTAAAGTGTAGATTTTATTTTCCGATTTTGTACTTTCCTTAATGAACTTGACCCAAAGACGCTCCTCACGAAAAGATGTATATAATTGATTGTTGAGATTTGAATTATCATATGACTTAGCTACACTCTTTCTTACTCAAAACACTTGGTTCATTTTTATTCATAATCACGAAAATTAGGAAAAATAAAAGTTTTTTTGAAATGAAGGAAGTATTATATTTTGCGTCTGTATATATCTACTTTACTAACTTAACAGTAATTATACATGTGATCACATTTGTAAAATAGTTATTCGATTGATTCAAAAAATAGTATCATATATTTAGTTCTTGTCGATTGATCGTCACTATAATTATTGGTTGCTAAAATGAAATCAAACGAACACTACAAAAAGGCAGTTGTTTACCAACGGAAGATTCATCGACAAAAAGAAATCTTCTGTCGGCATTCCATTTTGCCGACAAATATCTTCTATTGGCTTCTATCGCCATTTTTCATGGTATTCTAGTAGTGGAAATTTGTGGTTGTTTGAATGCTACAAGTGAGTTCACTGGTTGGTTGTTTAATGTCACACTAGAGTTATTGTAGTCATTTACATGTGTTGATAGATTTATTGGTTGGGTGTCTGAATATCTCGACAAAGTTATTGGTTGATATTTGAATGTTACAACAAAGTTAATGATTGATCAGTTGAACGCTGTGGAAAAAGTTATTGGCCTCTCAATTGAATGTCACGAGAGTCATTGGTTTACCATATGAACTTCACGACAAAGTTATTAGTTAGTGATTGAAGGTTGAAATGAGGTATTGACCGATCATTCAAATGTCACGACAAAATTATTAGTTGATTGTCCGTGCACCACAACAAAATTATTGGTTAATCAATTGAATATTAGAATAGAATTATTGGGTAGTAATATGACCACGACAAAGTTATTTGCTTGGCTGATTAAAGGTCACGATAACGTGCTGGTTGGTCGCGTCTATAACTGAAATGTTATTGATTTGGTTGTCTAAATGTCTCGAGGGATTTATCAACTGATGTTTGAATGTTATAATAAAGCATGATTGGTTGTATGGACGTTATGGAAAATTCGTTGGCTAGTCATTTGAGGTCATGAGATTTATCGGTTAGTAATTTGTATCTCAATATAAAGTTATTGGTTGTTGATTGAATGTCATTATAGAGTTATCGACAGAGTGTTTTAAAGTTACGACAAATTTATTGATTGATGGATCACATTATTTTTTAGTTGATTCTCTAAATGTTATGATGAAGATATTTGTTGGCTGATTCAATAGTCACGACAAAGTTACAGATTCTCTATGTCAGAATTATGACAGAGTTGTTGGTTGGTCGATTAAATATAATTATAGATTTGTTGGATATACTTTCTCTAAAAGAATGCTCATTTTAAAAAACTATAGATATACAACAACTATTATTGTTTAACTCATATAACATATAAATTGTTCGTATATTATGTATTTAATTTTTGACTTATCTTTTACTATTGTTATGCCGCCACAAATTTTTTTTGTTAATAAGAATAAAATTTTCTTACTAAGCAATTCCCAGATGAGCAAGGGTCGGATCGAATGCGATAGCGTGTGATATTTGATAGATGATATCTAAAGTAAAAAAATATGAGCGATATATAGAAAATGGTAAAATCCATAAGAAATTCATATACTAAATATCAAATTTCGAAAATATCAGATTCATGATCTGAGTCCTAATAAGATACACTTTTTTTTTATGTCTCCCTAGTTAGCATCAAATAAAAGTTTGATATAAAGATAGAAAAAGAGAGTTAAATTCGTACAAATTAACATAAGATGTTCTTCAATCGAACAAATTGATAAATTAAATAATAGGAAATAGGCTTACAAATTGATGTCCAATTTGAGTCTTCATCACAATTTTGTCCAAAGTATTGTGTAATTTCAGTAAAATAAAAAAAATATTGAAATTCATTAGAGAAAAAAAATCAAAATAGGGAGGAAATAATAAACACGTTTGAAAGTTTATATTTAGGGAAAGACCTAATCTAACTCATCAAAACCCCATGTGAAATTTAATGGGACATACAAATTTATTATTCCACTTCTTTATTTGATTACTTAATTAAAAAGTGATAACTTGAAACAAACTACACAAGTTTTATGCCGACTTCCTGTTCAACACATGACCATGAAAACCTTTTCTTTTTTTAATTATTTTTTATCATCTGCTTTTAAATATTTTTTTTCTATTAAATATCTGAACCGTGGTTACTTTCTTCACTCTCCACGCTCCTAACCACGGTTTTAGACACGCGTAGTTGGGATTTAGAGTGCATACCCAAACACTTCCCCACCTCTCTCTCTCTTCTCTCTCCCTCTCTAAAATCATCACATTACTAGAAAAGGAGGCAGTTCTCACATTTTTCTTCTGCTCTAATTACCGATCGTTTGTTTTCCGGGAAAAAAGAATCGTGGGTTTTGCTATACAAACCGTCACTTTCCCGTAAAAGGGAATTCAGTTCAAACAGAGGTTTCTGTGGCATCTCTATCTATACTGGTCTGTGTGCTCTTTTCACCATTTTTGTGTTTCTTGATATATTGTTAAAGATTGTATTTTTTTAACGGGTTTTGTTGAAATTTGACAGATAAGTTTGTTTTAGAGATTGAAAGATCTGAAACTGGGTATAGAATGATATAAAGATTGATTTTTGTGAAAATGTTTGAGATGGGATTGTTTTGGATTTATATGATGTTCTGTTGAATTTGATATTGTGGGCAAAGGGTTGTTGGTGGTGTTGTTCATTTGTAGTTTTGGGGAAATATTTTGATTTGGTTTTGTTAAAGTTTGAATCTCTTGCTGTGGGAGAGTTGTGTTTTGGAGTTTAGAGATGAAAATGGAGGTGAATATGGAAGGGGTGATGTGGAGTGATGAGGATAAAGCAGTCGTGGCTGCTATTTTGGGTACAAGAGCCTTTGATTACTTGATGACAAGCTCCATCTCTGCTGAATGCTCCTTGACATCATTGGGAAATGATGAAAATTTGCAAAACAAGCTGTCAGATCTTGTAGACCACCCAAACTCAGCCAATTTCAGTTGGAATTATGCCATCTTCTGGCAAATTTCACGCTCTAAGGCTGGGGATTTGGTTCTGGGATGGGGGGACGGGTCTTGTAGAGAGCCAAGGGAAGGGGAAGAGTGTGAAATTGCCCGAACTCTAAACCTTAGGTTGGAGGATGAGAATCAACAGAGGATGAGGAAGAAAGTGCTTCAGAAATTGCATAAACTGTTTGGGGGATCAGATGAGGATAGTTATGCTTTTGGATTGGATAGGGTTACTGATACTGAAATGTTTTTCCTTGCTTCAATGTATTTTTCCTTTCCTCGAGGGGAAGGTGGGCCTGGAAAGTGTTTTGCTTCCGGGAAGCATGTCTGGTTTTCCGATGCTTTGAGGTCGTCTTCTGAATATTGTTTTCGCTCATTTCTTGCTAAGTCTGCTGGAATTCAGACTGTTGTTCTGGTTCCAACTGATGTTGGGGTAGTTGAGTTGGGTTCAGTAAGATTCATACCTGAAAACTTAGAGCTATTGCAGTTAATTCGGTCTTCATTTTCAACGTTTTCATCACTAGTTAGAGCAGCCAAGCCGGTGGCAGCTGTTGCTGTTGCTAACCAGAAGAAAGATGGAAATGCCCGTTTCTCGAATTTGGGTATTGGTGAGAGAAAAGATGGAAATGCACATGCTCCTGCTTTTTTCTCAAGTTTCGGTGCAGCTGAGCGGACTGGTAGAGTGTCAAAGATATTTGGGCAGGAATTGAATTCGAATTTGGTTCGGCCCCAATTTAGGGAGAAGCTTGCTGTCAGGAAGGCTGAGGAGAGACCATGGGAATCAGCATACTCTAATGGGCATAGCCTTCCATTTGCAAATACTCGCAATGGTGTTCTTGGTTCGAATTGGGGACAGTTTAGTGGTCCTCAAAATAAAATTGCAGCAAATAATCAACAAGAGGTCAGCAATGGTACCCAGGATGAATTTCGGTTCAACAATTTCAGGCCTCAGATACCCGTACAGATGCAAATTGATTTTACAGGGGCTACTTCAAGGCCTTCTGTAACTTCTAGGCCAGTTAGCAATGACTCTGAGCTTTCGGATGTGGAGGCTTCATGCAAGGAAGACAGAGTGGGCCTAGCTGATGACAAGAGGCCTCGAAAGCGTGGGAGAAAGCCTGCTAATGGAAGGGAAGAGCCTCTGAACCATGTAGAGGCTGAGAGGCAGAGGAGGGAGAAACTCAACCAGCGATTCTATGCCTTGCGAGCAGTTGTGCCTAACATCTCGAAGATGGACAAGGCCTCCCTATTAGGAGATGCCATTGCTTACATCAACGAGCTTCAGAAGAAGCTCAAGGACTTGGAATCAGAGAGAGAGAAGCTTGGAAGCACATCCAGAGAAGCATCAGGTTCGGAAGCGCATAACCTTAGTTCGGAAGTTCAATACGGGGTTCCCAATATTGACGTTCAAGCTGCACATGATGAAGTTACTGTCAGGGTCAGCTCTCCTTTAGATGCACACCCTGTGTCTAAAGTCATCCGGGCATTTAAAGATGCACAAATCCATGTTGTTGAATCAAAGCTTGCTGCAGGAACTGATACTGTGTTTCACACATTCGTCATCAAGTCTCAAGGACCGGAACAGTTGACGAAAGAGAAGGTAATTGCTGCATTTTCCCGGGAATCCAGCTCCGTACAGTCATTACCAAAAGTGCGGTAAGAAGAAACTTTTTTGTTTGACATTAGTTTGTAGGAATGATATGTAGTGGAGAAGAAGCAATTTAAAAGCTTCTGCAGTGGTTCTTTTTTGGTATACATCAGTTGAAGCTACAAGTAGAAAATAACTACCCTCCTATTGACAAATTAGAGCAGCAAAATTCTATTGTTTGTTTATAGTATACATATTTGTCATGAGGAATCGTTCTTTTTAAGATACATTAGTTAAATGTAAGCTTCAGTACTCTTTTTTTTTTTTCATAGCTTATATAAGATCTCTTAGTTCATTTTGTTATTTGTTGATTTTTTTTTTTTTTTTCTGTTGCAAGGAAATTCACTTTGGTGATAATTTGATTTCATTCTTGATATTGCATTCTCGTAAAATAAGTGATGTAAGTAAGCTTTAAGGTCTTATGGCACACAATAGATGGGCACTTGTCTTGATGGCTATTCATTTAGTGAAGAATGAAGATCATGTCTAGTGCATGCAGTCTGTCTTACCTAGGCTACAAGGATAAGATTGTTTCTAATTTCAAACTCAAGAAGAGAAAATTTAGTCTAGTCTAATGTACTTTTTTTAGTACAAACTCAAAAAGATGAGTGGCATTAGTTTGTAGTTCGAATTTGAGAATTTTGGTTATAGTGGAATAGCTATATCATCCTACCAACCTGACAATTTCAGGTAATTATGGGGTAACCATACCATTGCACGAACTCGAGAATTTCAGGTTAGAGTTGAGTAACTGTATGATTGCACATGTCTCGACCTCGCAGGTTAGTGTGGAATAACTGTATGCACATGCAGTCTCGACCTTTTTGGTAACTTGGAACCATTTCAAGACATTTTCTACTAAAAGTAACGGTAGATTTGTACAATGAACTGACTGCTATTGAAAGTTATGGGCAAATTGTGATGTGCAAGTAATTGTTTTCCTTGTTCAAGCAATTTCATATCAAGTATAGTAACATTTACAGATTTGGATTCACTTTTGGATGTCATTTTTGTAAAGAGCAATCCTGTTTTGTGTGTTTCCTATGCCCAGTCTTTTACTGAACATGACAACTACACCTAACCAAACCTGTATGAAATGGAAATCAAAAACATTGGTAAACATGTGGAATTTGTGTGCCATTCTCAAAGCTTTTTGGTCTTTGTTAGAATGATTAAAAGGGCGAATTGTTGATAATTTCTATAGTATGCTTTTTTAACATTTTCCTGAACATGTTTTTGATGTTGCCTAAATTACAAGCAGCCTACCGCTTTTGAAAAGTTGCCTCACTATGCCTGCATACATACTCCCTTCCCCCTTTTTAATTGTCCGCTTTCTTTCCCTTTACATGAGAGCTTTATGTCGCGTTCATAACTTTTTGGAGGGAGTATTTTAGTTGGACTAGTGGAGCTGCGTTTTATTTCACAGGGATCTAAAAGCTTTCCTTCCAAGTAGTGGAAATGTGAAGCCCTTTTCATCTACATGGTAAACCTATTTTTTGATGGTAACGACCTTCATTCATGGAGAGATCAGATACTCTATGTCATTCCGTGTGTCATTCTGTGTGTCGTCAATCACATATTGGTAGAACCCACTAATAATGAAACCCACCAATATGGGAGTGATGGTATAGAAAATGGCACACAGAATGACAGAAAACTAAAACTCATTCACGATCGTTAATGAACACCTCACACCTCACGTGGATTGCCTCATTTGTTGATGTGGTATGAACAAATTTGGCGAGTTATTACACCCTTGTGGTGTGGGTGTGGTGTGGTGTGGTGTGAGTGTGACCATGCATATTCACACAAAATGCGTGAGCCAAGTCAAAGTGGGTCATGAAACCCAAATGGGAACTTTTGTAACCCCGCCCGCCGGTGCACGCAACGCCTCCGAATATGAATCGTGCTACATATTGTTTGCAAGGATGAGTTTAATGTTTTGACATACTTGGTCAAACTATGTCAATCATGAATTACATATTTGAGAAATTAAGATGATAATGCGGGAATATTTTGCGTCAAAATTCTTTTTATTATGTTCTCTCGGGTGATCTTCATCCAAATTTTTTAATTTTTGATTTTTCTCTTTCATTGATTTTACGATTTTTCTATCTATCTCTCACTTACTTTTTACTTTAATTATTACAAAAAACTCAAAAATCAAATCAATAAATCACTCATTCAAACGCAACCTTTATTTTTTGGATGCTACGGAAATTTTAATTAATTGAAAAATTACAACTAGATACTTGGACCAGTTTGGCCGGTCATTAGGTGTTTTTCATCCAGATTTTTTGATTTTTCTATCACTGATCCCACATTTTTTTTCTATTTATCTCTTTCTCACTTTTTACTTTAATCATTACAAAAACTCAAAAATCAAATAAAAAAACCACTCATTCAAACACACCCAATGTTTTCTCTTTTATTTTTACATACTCCTATTCATACCTTTATACCCTATCAAACATCACATCAACTTACAAATACATCGTTCTCTCTCCATCTTCATCAAATATCACGTCAACTCACAACTATCATCCTCTCTCTTTCACTCTCCATCTCTTTCAAATATTACATCCAGAGCAAAATTGAAAAAAAAAATCAAAAATCAAAAACACCAAAATTTAAAAACTTTTAAAATCATAAATTTACAAAATACATATTCCTAACTAATCCAGATCACTTACTCAATCGACATAGATATTATATTTTTGTTTAACATTCCAACTATTTCTTAAAACTCTTTAAATTTGGAATTTATTAGGGTTTTCTAGCTAGGGTAAAAATGAAAGGAGTCCAGTCGCCAATTTTGACAATAACGAGAAACAAAGGTGTGTTTAGTAGAGAGGTTTTCAATTTGATTTTTTTTTTTGAATTTTTATAATAATTAAGGTAGATGTGTGTGTGTGTGTGTGTGAGAGAGAGATAGAGAGAGAGAGAGAGAGAGAGAGAGAGAGATTGCCTTGTTAAGAAGCGATTTCTGGCTAACGCGCAACAATAATGCAGTAATCAGTTCTAGTGTCATGTAATTAACCGTGGGAAGCTTCTTTAATATGTTTCTAATCACTTGTATGCTGGAACGGGCACGCCAGAGTTCTTCATGTAGCTCAAATGTCGTCAATGGCTCAGGAAGACTGGCCAAGTAACACTTGGCAAGAGCTGCAATATCAACTGGGTTTACACCCTCGGGTAGAGATGCATTCAAGTCTGTAAACGAGGAAAAACAACCAAATAAAAGAAAGTTGGTTAACAAGGTTTTCAATAATGCCCCATCAAAGTCGAACATGAATATGTGTGTACCTTGATTGTATAATGAAACTAAATGTTGAATGACCTTTTTGTCTCCTTCAGACTTGAATAAATCTTGTGAATTCAGGCCTAAAACAAAACAAAAATAATGTGAATTTAGTAACAAACTCTGTGCCACAACAGTAATTAAAAGATAGCACCACTCATTTCCCATTTCACTGTCACTCAAAATACCTGATAATACAAGATAATCTGCACATTTAACCAATATACATGGAACAGGTTGAGCAGACTTCTGTCGTTGAACTATAACTTCTATCTGGACTCCAAATACTGCAGACGGAAATAAGGGAGAGACAGCCTTAATACAGATTAGGCCGTAAATTTACAAAAGCAGTTTATAGTTCTTTCGCTTTAGATTTCTCTCTATAAGATTATAAAATTTGATAAGCATCGTTGTAAGGATAAGAAGGAAAACTTAAAACAAATTATTTTCAGTTTCTGCATTGAACTTTACAGTCTGGCTCTGATCTTTCATACTACATCCAACATGGTCAGAAACCCCTTTTGCAGCTTTCAATAAACATGGCAAACATTTTGTTCCTACTTCTTAAGGGTACTCTGATACACTTCCCTGACACAATTCACACCCCTTCCAACAAAAGAAAATATGTGAAACAACTAATGAGACTTATAAAGAAAGAGAAATATGAATCCAATATCTTTTATTATCAGAAATATTGCAGTAAGAGACGATGCTTCATATTCAGGAACATCAATTTAGAAGCATATGATGAAGAAGGTTAAGACCTTACCATCAGTGCTTGCAACTCCCTGAAAAGATACAATGTGAAAGGTAAGATATCTCTCAATATAGCAGCAGGGAACAGGAATTTAGTATAACTAGATACCTTCTGCCACCGCTCAATATCAGTCAAAAGACTCTTGCTCTTTTGTGCAGTTTTCTTTGCCACCTGAACCAAGATTGTAATATCCGAGATATCAATGATCTTCTTAAACCATGATGCTAATACTTCACATTAGACACAAAATAATATGAGTATCTATAGTATGACTGAAGCAATTGCATTTTTCTGGTTGGGCATCAAAGAGTCACCAATAGCATATCAAGCGTATCTCTGTATCTAATGACCAATCAAGAGTTCTGCAATATGAAAGAAAAGTACAGCTAACTATGCTTCACCAAACTTATAGAAAACATACATCTGAAAGATTTGAGTAACTTAAAGGTTTCAGTGGTCCAGAACTTTTTCAGTCAAACATATTCCATGTGCTTGAGTTTGAATCATTGCAAGTTGCATTGCTGAGATAACAAAAGCAATTAAGAAAGCACTAGGCCGACTACAACAAAAATGTCAACCACTCTCCGTTACTAATTCATCACCTTATGCATTTTAATTCTTCGTATTTCCTTTCTGGTTTTCAGTTCTAAGAATAGCTCGAGTCTAAGAACGAAATCATCCAAGAGTCAGGGGCCTCGTATGGGTCCTTGCGGTGTAGCTCTTGCACTTGTCCTTCCTTATGAGACCTTGCACACTGAATGCAACACAATGACAGCATCCCATTTTCCCAGGTGAGTGCTCATCATATTTGTGTCTTAAGGCTCAAACGAAACAGCTCACATAGACCCAATTTCAGAACATCTTCCATCACTTACTCTGGTGCTAGTTGTAGTTGTAGCAATGAGAAGCAACTCAAATCAGACTTCATCCAGCAAAGATTGCTTTGCAGGACCAGTATTATACATTACTTGTGGGGAATTACTTGCAATAACAGCTATGAATCTATGAGCTATTAGGTCTGATTTCAATTCATGCTTATGATCCATAAGTAAAATTTTTGATTGTCCAGCCCAGGAAAATCTCCAATTACCTCTTCAACTTTTGTTTTGCCAACAGTGACTTTTTCTTTTGTCTCTGACACCCCCCGCCTTAAAAACATGCCAGTAGTAGCAGCTGCAGTAATAAGGCGTTCTTCAAGTGCATGTCTCGTAGATGGCTGTTGAAGAAATGACCATCTGCTTTTGACCATGGACCCAACTTTTTCTGCCACCTCAGCAACATTCCCTTTAGCATCCTTGGCAACCTCCCCTACAAACGTTCCAGCATTTTGCCCAGCTTCTTTAAGTTTCACCCCTGCGTTGAAAGATAAAATACATAATACAATTAGAAATAGAGTGAAAAATAGATGACTAACCGCATCAACAGGGGTCTATAGTAGTTACCAGAAGATGAAAAGAAACCACTAGCCTTCTCTTGCCACTGTGGTGAATCATCCAAAGGCATTGAATATATTTCAGAAACCAATGACGGCTCTAAAAAACAGTTCACCTTCACCAATACTGTGCACCAAAACAGAACAAGGAAAGTCAACATCAAAAAATGAGTAATTTCTAGTCACCCACTATGTTAAGCTGGGCTTTATTGGAAACTTTATCAGTAGAAAGCTATTTTGCTGAGATCTACTCGGTTTCTTCCACGCAGAGTCCAGCTTTGACTCTCTTTCTGGTGAACCAGACTAAATTTTGACCAGAGATTTATACAAATCACTCGCCTTAAAAAAACTTTGAAATTAACAATTCATAGTATTTTATTATCACACTAAACAGAATAACATATTGAATACTAATTTAGTATATAAATGTGTCCGTTGACTAATTCATACATACAGGAAATGGACTCTTCGGTTGGTTGGAACGTGCGGAGTATGATGTGAAAAAATTATTCTCTTTTATATCGGTCTATTTACTGATAACAAGACATAAACTAACAACACATTTACAATCTAGTAAAGATCTTCGCAGAAGCATCTTCGGCTTAATCACCGGCCAAATACACTGTTAATACTATTAAACACTGGAAATTGCAAAAGTTTCAAATTAGAAGAACTTTTAGCCAAGCACAGAGCGCAAACAACCGCTAAGTTGGGCTTAAAATTCCAATCAACAGTTTATGCCAAATTTCAAGTATAAACAAAGCCAGGACACAGGAATTCAACAGCTGAAGTTGAATTACTTAGCAATCGAACTAAACTCTAAAACAACAGCCCTGTTCAATCGGCAATAAATCAAACAAAGTAAGCCGAATATATTCCAAAATTCAAAATTACATCCTCAAAAATTTTGAATAAACAAAAGAATAAATATGTAATAATTTCTTCGGAAAGAACAACAAAACTCAAATTACATCCAAATTAACTGGAAAAAAAACATATTAATTCTCTATAACAGTAACTTTTAGTTGGATTCACAGCAATAGCACCGCAATAAAATAGAACTTGAGAGATTGATAATTGAGAGATTTAGGGTTTTACTACCTTGACAGATTTGCAAGAGATTGAATTGAAGCAGCGGAGACGAGGAAATGAAAAGGCGAGAGAGAGAGTCGTTAACCTTTGATCGTGCGATGAGAGAGAGAGAGGGCAAACTTTGAATAAGAATCTTTTGACTTGGAGTTTATCTATTTGACTTTGAATTAAAGATGCTACCAATGGCGCTTCGTTAAACAGGAGCTTCTCGGTGCAAAATATACCGAGCGCCTCGGCGCTCCTAGCACGGAGCGTCCACAATGTATATAGAGTGTGTTCAATATATACATAAAGTGTGTTCTGAATATACATAATATATAATGCATATATTATGTATATTATTTATACACTGTATATACATTCTGGACACACTCTATGTACATTGTGGGCACTCCGTGCTAGAAGCGCCTAGTCGCTCGGTATAAAATCTTGCTTCTCGGTGGAAGTGATGGCAGGGTATTGTAGCTTTCGTTTCTGGAGTTTTCTAACGGATTGCAACTGTAATGCATTTCGTCCGATTTTCAAGTGAACCGTGCTATCACGATGTTCATGTTTATTGTTACTTTTTCTGTTTGAATTTTATTTTCTTTTTCTTTTTTCGGCTATTAAGCAATTAATGATGAATCGCTGCCCAACATATATCAAAGTCGGCGAGAAGTGATTAGGGATGGTCATCTGTGAGGTTTTGGATATTTTTGAATTTTGATTGGATAATTACATAGGATTACATGACTCTTTATTTTTTTTATAAATAGGTTATATATTAATAGGTAATATGAATAGATATTGTATAGTTAATAATTCAAAAATAATGTATCTATTCAATATAATTTATAGCATATACCTATTAACTTCTTATACTAATTATTTATACTAAGTACTTATACTAATCATTTATACAATGTATCTATTTAATATAACTAATAAAAGAAGAAGATACAAGGTTACTAATATTAATTTTATGTACTAATTATCTAATCAATATACATATTATAATGAGTATATAACTAAACTAACGTCTTCTTATATTACACTAAACAAATGGTTTAGAAATTCTTTAAACTATTCCCGAATGCAATAGGTCTGAATATATAAAATTTTAAAAATTATTCTTATTCTCTTTACTACATTTTTTTTATTATTAAAACACTCCCCCTAATACACACATTTCACAATTCTCCATAAGACACCACCCATAATTCTCCAAAAGAACATTCATCCATTCTTATCCAATGGAAGTATAAACATCATCATATGAACAATGATGGATGATGTCTTGCTGTACATCATGCATTTTCATTTAAATCTTGAAAAATGGAATTCATTTTTTGTTGATCGATGATCGAATAATATTTTTTACTTTTATCTCTTAATTCTCCTCCTCTCCACTAATTAATTTACGGTTTAGGTTCGATAATTATTTATTTTTGGAGTCTTAATATTTATTTAGTATTACTACTACTCATTAAATTTTTGTTTCTTTAGGTCGAATTCGTTTAGTTTTGATTTTTGATTTTCGTTTTAATTTTTTTAATTTTGATTTCTATTTTAATTTTGATTTGATTTTGATTCTAAATTTGATCTCAATTTTAATTTTAATTTTGATTTTGATTTTAGTTTGATTTTGGTTTTAGTTTTAATTTTGATTTTGATTTCTGTTTTGGTTTTAATTTTGATTTTGAATTTAGTTTTGATTTTGAGTTTTGATTTTGGTTTTCGTTTTAATTTTTGAGTTTTTGTTTTGGTTTTGGTTTTGGTTTTGGTTTTGGTTTTGATTTTGATTTTTGATTTTGATTTTGATGTTAATTTTGATTTTAGTTTTCATTTATTCTTATTTTGTGTTTTTAATTTG
>JAOTQG010157740.1:0-18310 GCA_025631175.1 Iris virginica
TCCTACCAAAGAGCTACTTCTTAATTTATTTATTTTTTTGCTCGGGAAGAGCTCCTACATCTCCAAAAAGAGCTGCAATTGAAAAGTCAAAAGTGTTTAACTCTTGTACTTTTAATCATATATCTTTACTACAGTTTACACAAAAAGGACATGTTCTTTTGTATGACACATTACAAAAGCATGAAAAGAAAGAACTGAAAATAATGGATATTTATTGGTCAAATTAAGAGCCATGACTTTTTGGGGGGACAAATCAAAATGGGAAGTTCAATTCTTGCTTGGTATGGATCGAGTATTATTGATGCCCACATAGAGTCTATCATGTGAAAACAGTTCACTTGATTTTAAAAAAACGCAGATTATTAATGCAAATTCCCAAGCAAAATAAACTTGTGAAGTTTGCCATTTACATCCAAATATACAAAAACTTGAGTTTGAGGTAAAAAACTACCCATCTCTAGTGGATGCCAACAACCCCAATAGTGACGTATGTAATTTGTAAATATTAGTGCATGCTTTTTTTGGATAAAAAGATCTTTTACTAGAAAGGGAAAGATATTACAAAGAAGGCGGAAGAGAGATCCACCCAAAATAAGGCCGAAAAAAGAAAAAAAAAAGATCACACAAATCAATGCAACACATCTCTCCAATCCATAGACAAATCTGCTAAAGATAAACCTTGGAATAAGTATGAGTGCATGTTCTATGTGGTCATGGTCATCTCAGGTAGTATACATACCCTAACATTAGTTAAGGAAAACTGTAAGTCATAAAAATTCCCATCTTTAGAAGAAACACTTTTCAAGTTGCTTACTAGAGCAGCAGTTTGCTACATAAAGCGAAGAAAACAGAAGAGAAAAAAGTTCAATGCAAATAATGCGGCCATACAACTAACTTGCTTCCCTCGACTGCATACCGTACATTCATGCAAACAAGACCACAAAAAAGTTAATGTGCTAACTTTCTTCCACCTCGAGCAAATGGTGCAAGAACAGTGTATAGGATTTTAAACATAAATTATTTTACTACTTGGTGTGGGGCTTTATTGGTATTTTGCCTTCAGTTTGGGCACCTTTGTGATAAGATGCAAGAGGACTACACCAAAGAAAAGTTTGTATAAAGTTCCTCCAAACCAGAGGGAACGAACGAGTAGGAGTTACTAAAATAAGCTTTTCTTTTGCACATTTCAGAGTTTGAAAAGTAACACATTTTTTAAATCGCCTCCAACGAGGCTTGAACCCAAGACCCCCCCCCCCCGGCGGATGCATGATGATACCATTTGACAAAATAGGCTTTATTATTTTGTCATATTATTAAGGGGGGCGGACAGTAATGAAATAATTATTTTATTGTTCTGAACATTAAGAATTTTTCCTTTGTTTTTGATAGAACTGAACATTAAAAATTTAACTGCTTAAAGGTATTTTCGTAAGGACGCATAACCAGGGGTAGCATATTTAGCGTACAAATTGCTGTAATCTCACCATATCAAAGCTTTTCAAGTGCATCCAAAAAAGTGTGGATCTCCAAAACCTTAGCCAAAGGACTTCTCGAGGTGGAACTCTAAGGGCACAACTTGGTATTCTCACAGTATGAAAGCCATACGCAACGTACTTGCATCTCATTTTCTATCTTTATAAACCAATCCCATGTGAGATAAAAGAATAAAATACCTTGAATCACGCCAAAATATAGCACAACCATCAACTGGATCACCGGTTCTCATCTGAAAAGTCAAAAGGGAAAAAACCATGACTACACTGCTATAAATGGGAAAGAGAAAAGGAAAACAAGAAAGTAATGATGGTAACATCTGGTACCAAATGCATTACCAGACCAGATGATTGCAAATATGTCTTTGTTGCGAAGAACATTGGATTTTTCACCAAATTATTTATTCAAAGGAAACTTCAGAGGAATTAAGCAATGCTTGGTATGTACTACTCCCTCCGATCCAAAATAAGTGTTTACACATTCCCTTTTGGGATGATCCACAATAAGTGACCTTTCCCTTCTAAGCAAACCCAAGAGATTTCCCCAAACACATATGATCACAACCACTCATTTCAATATTTTATCTCAAGTCGAGTGAGTCTCCTAAAATATAAAGTGCCAAGTCAAAGTGTCCACTTAATTTGGATCTGAGGGACTATACACCAAGTACAGTTTACAAAAATGGCGTTATGCCTAATGAGATTATTTGCATTTAGCTTATTTACAGTTATAATACCCCTTGTGTATGTTTAATTGTCAGTCCTAGTCCAGTAACAAGAAGTAAATAAATAGACTAAATTATTTCCTATAACTATTATTAGTTTATTGGAGTAATAATTATTATTGTTACTCTTCTTATTGTTCTTAGTATTATTTATTCTAACGTTACTACTACGACTATTCTTGTTATCATGGTTGTTGACAATATTTTCTAACGTCACTCCAACTCGTTTGGACGATAGTCTTTTATATTTATTAACACTATAATTATTTAACAGTATTATATAGCATGTATCAGACTCGGGTATCACATTCCTCCACCCTTCAAAGAATTCGTCCGCGAGTATGAAAAACATAACTTAAAATGAATGGGGATGTGTCTTCTTTTGCATCTCTTCCTTGAGTTCCCACATTGCTTCTTCCGCTCCACAGTTCATCCATAAAATTTTCAGCAATCGTATCTTCTTTTGGGTGCAAAATTTTAAATGCCGCTCCTCATAAGCGAAGATTTGGTTGGATCTCAAGGTCTTCTTCGATCAACATATGACTTGGATGTGGTTGATGCTTTCGCAATACTGACACATGAACGACGTTGTGAATACCCTGTAACGCCAACATCACTTTGTAAGCCACACTGCCTACTCTTTCCACAATCTTACAAGGTGCCAACTTTCCTTTCTTGCCATACCACCTGATCCCATTATAAGGTGAGACTTTTAGAAATACTTTCTCCCCAACTTAAAATTCCAAAACTCTTCTTCTATTGTCAACATAACTTTTATGTCGACTCCGAGCTGCCAATAACTAATCCTTGATTATTCTTTTCTTATCTAATATCTATCGCATGATTTCAGGGCCCACAACTCGTTTCTCTCCAACTTCTGTCCAGCACAATGGCGACCGACACCTAGGACCATACATTGCCTCGTGTGGTGCCCTTCTAGTGCTCGAATGGTAGATGTTGTACTCAAACTATATTAGAGGCAAATGATTCTCCCAACTTCCTGAAAAATCCATTGTGCAAGCTCTCTAACATGTCTTCTAGAGTCTCAATCGTCCCTCTTCGTTTGTCCGTCACTCTTAAGGATGAAAGGCAGTACTAAATCCTAACTGTGTACCCATGGCTACTTGGAGATCTTTCCAAATGTGGGAGGTGAAGCGAGGGTCATGATCTAACACTACACTTAACGGTACCCCGTACAACCGAACTACTTTTTTAATGAACAACTTAGCCAATTTCTCCATTTATCACTCGTGTTCATTGGGACAAATCTAGCACTTTTAGCCAAACGATCTAGGATAACCCACTCCGCGTTTCTTTTGTGTATGAAATCCATGGTAACATTATCCCATTTCCACCCTGGTATGGGAATCTTTTGTGTTCTGCCTTCACTTCCTGAGAAGTTAGATATTTGATACAAACTCCGCCACTTCCATTTTCATATTGTTCCATTAGCAGTTCTCCTTAACATCTTTATCTTCCCAGGTTGTATCATATATTGTGATCGGTGTGCCTTGGTTAAAATGGTTTCCTTGATAACCTCAACTCCTAGTACGCAAATTCTTCCTTCGTATCTAAGAAGTCCATCTTTCGAAATATTGAAATCTCCGAGCCCAAGCGATCCTTACTTTCGTATGATTCCAAGAATTCATTGGTCAAAGTTGATTTTACCATGCGATATGTGGCTGTGAAGGGGTGTATCACATATCATATCGCTATATGTATCACATATCAGACGATTTTAACAACTATGTTATTTACATAAACAGCGGCAGTACACCATCCTTATTGAGTCACTTCTAACAAATTTATTCTTAATGCCCGTAAGTGCTCTCCTACTTGATAAATCTCAAGCATAACCATCTCACTAAATACTATAACCCACCATCTATCTAAATCGTCTAAAAGTAGTAAGATGGTGACACAACATCACAAACCAATGGTAATTTTAGAACACCTACGCTCAGTAGTCACTTGTGATTAGAGTTTAAAAGCTATGCATATTTGGGTGCTATAAATGGTTCAGATCACCCATAAGTCATAGAATGTTAAAGTAATCAGTTTCACGAAGTGTCTAAAGCACACAGATAAGCCGTCATCAGGCATAGCTCAACTTTGCAAAAGGGAAAAGCATGGAAAAAAGATAAAATATCCTCAAACATGGCATTTACAAAAGATACCTTCCAAATGCCACTATATCCCTGAACCTTTAGCTCGTTCTCTAAGTCATGAAATCGATCAACCTCCTGGAGCAGAGAAGAAATCATGTTAGAAGCAAAGGTACTATCATAACATGAGCAGAATAAATATCAAGCATGAGTAAGGCAGAGCTAGAAAGAACTAAAACAACAACATTTCGCTCCCAAAGAGAAGATTGCATGTCAATCTCTTGCCAAATCCGATAAAGGTAATCCATGGAAAGCTCCCAGACTCTGCTCCCAAAGAGAAGCTAGAAAGAATATCATTTCCAAAGAAGAGGAAAAGGCAACTCTTGACTCCTGTAAATGCGAGCATTTCGCTCGATCCATATATTCCACAACAGACTAAAAATAGCACAGCCCCATAAGACTCCAGCATCTCCCTACCTAGATGTCTAATCATGCACATTTCCTTGACCGAACAAGGAGAAAGGCAAGCTTCTCCCCTCACCACAAACAAAGCACACCAAAGACGTCAAAATCACAAGATGAGATCGGATTAAACGGATAGCATATATAATTATTTAAGTTATCATTATAAACGGATAGCATCATAATAAAAAACTGGTTCTACCCAAATCCATATCCAAATCCAAATTCAAATCCTATCCATTTAGTTATCGGATAAATGGTTAAAGGGGTAAATGGCTAATCAGTACTTCTTACTAACTTCAAATACGCTTATAGAAGAGGGATCACAAGAGGAGATCGGATTAAAATCCACGCCATTGACAGCAGTAATATAGCAAGACATTAGTATCCCAACTCTTTTTCGCTTTTCCTTTGTTAAATAGGAATTCAAGCAAGATTAAGATGCAAACTGTAAGCTCAATCCAAGAAAAGGGACTCTTCAAATGGAAAGGAGAGAGTACTATTTCAAAATCACCGTGTAAAAAGCTATTCTCTCTCACATCCAAACTTTACTCTCGTCATTTTTGAATGAAAATGTGATACTGTCGTGCAAATGGTAAAAGGAAAGGGCTGAAAATGGGAATCCATGAACCGGGACCAGGCATATAAAGAATGGGGAAGGAAATGAGAAGAGTAAACAATAGAGGCATCAACTGATAAGGACGAAACTGAACAAAAGTTCCTAATGAAATTGAGTAAGGCAGTACTTAATGAGGGCAGTGAGTGGATGACAGATTATCTGCATCAAATCGTACCCTTCACCCTTAGAGATTATTAACATTGAAGTTAATGCATAAGGTTTATTTGAACTTTAACATAATTCATCTCTTTACGACTTATGATATCTCCTGATATTAATAAAGATTAAGTAGGACCCAAGCCCTGAATTCGAAACTATGTATAGAAAAGTGATAACCTGAAAGCATAATATGTCTGCGGACCACCATCCAAGCTCAGATAATATATTTCTCTTTCGAAACTCCCATTCCAACATATAATGAGGTATGTGGAAGTAAAGTTGGTTTCGATGATTAAGCGCCAGATAATCAGCTAGTATATTGTATGAGAGGACAGTAAACCGCTCTGCAAGAATACCAGCAATAAACAGCATGATTAATTCATAGATCTACCACTACTACTTTGATAAATTATCAGGCCAGCCTGACATACATAGTTCATGAATAAAAATAATTGACAACATCACCAACTCTCACTCTCTCTCTCTCCCCCTCTTTTTTCACCTCTCCCTCTCTATATCTCACACACACACACAAAATCTACTTTATGAAGAGATAAGACTTCATATGAAATTCTCTATTTATACCACCCTATGAGTAAAATCATTTTCAACTTCTATAATACTTCAAGTTATCCCTTCGTCATGGAGCTAATTACATGCCCTTCTAGCCCTAAAGTTGCTGAAGTTTACATTCACTCTGAATATATTTGAAACTGATGCTCAACTGGCACTACATATCAAAAGCTTCTGAATATATTTAATGATGGAAACTGAGGGGAAAAAGAATTTAAAGAAGAATGTACAAAAACAGCCAACGAACCGTCCATCTAGCATAAAAGAGTGGAACAAAAAGGAAAGGAAAACACAAAAAGACAAGGAAAAATAAACAAAGAAATGAAGCGAATAAAGAACCATCCTCCAATCCCACGTGAGATCTATCGAAGGGACTCTTATAAAAGCCCCTAAAGCTGAAGCCCGAAGAGAAGCATTAAATCATTAAAAGAGGTTCTCCCCCACAAAAGAGAGAGAGAGAGAGAGAGAGAGAGAGAGAGAGAGAGAGACAGAGACACGCAGAGAGAGAGGGAGAGAGAGAGAAAATATGAATGAAGATACATGCTGCCTTGTCAGAGACAAGTACATTGAAGGAGGATGCAAACATCTACAGCTCAACTCTGCCAGCCTCTGTCTCAATTACTTGAGTCAATGACATGACCCCTTTTTCATCATTGGGTTCGGTCCGACGCAAGGTCACTGCATAAGTCAGACTTTAACGTTGTTTATAAAGCTTGTCCCCATCAGTTTTGGGTTTTCTCCTCCCTCTAGCCTAGTTGTCAGTATTTATATAATCACAATTAGTGCTCTGCTTCCTAACTCATGCACTCAGTGTTGTACATCTAAGTTCCCAATTGTCTTAAGCAATTTCCTCTGATTTTACCTCCTATTGAGGCCACACTCTTGTCTTTTATCCTGGAAAAAAAAATATAACTTTATCTACACGATCATGTACAAACAATGTGAACAAGCCATGACCAAACGAGAAAACACCAAAAACAAAATGGGAAAAGGCAACCACAAAAAAAGGAAGAAAAAGGAAAATGTGAAGCTAAGTTTTCACGTGGAGAAATAGCTTCCTTTCTAGGTTGTATAACCTCCTATCCTTAAAGACAGAGCAGTATAAACAACCACCCTCAAATATTTTGCAATATAGCTTTTGGGCACTCCTCTAAAATCCCCCTAAAGGAAAAGTAATAAAGAAATTATGTCGACCAAAAGAGAGAAGTTGAGTAAGCTTGATCTAGGATAATGTGAGTAGTCCTGTCAATTCAAATGCACCACCAAAAACCAAATATGCCACAAAACACAAGATTTATGACCCTTGCCACAACCAAAATTTATATACTTGACCATCAATATTCTTACTCCATATTTGTTCATTGCAAATTTCATTTAACTAATTTTACTGCATTTCCATTTTTTACATTCTTATTTTGGCAACATACAATTTTAACAAGTTCTTTCTTAGTTGCCCGACATTCCATTCTAGAAAGTAGCACAAACCTAATACTTGTCCTACAAAACTTTTCCTTCCACAAGCGTACATAAATCTCTCTGCATTCTGAGGATGGAGTTCTTGCCTTCTGCAACCTGATTTTATCCAATGGATAACGTAATATCCAACACAAATGCTAAATCGTAAAATGATTCCTTCATAAATTTCTTCGCTTTATAACTTGGTCTTATCTCCACTAGTACTCCTTATGTCACAAGTTATATTCCATTTATTATGTTTAACTCACACTTATTTGGAAACCATTTGTGTTCGATAGCCTCCCTCTACTTTTCTAGTATACAATTAAGCCTGTCAATTTGGATTAAATGGGTTGTAATGGGTTGAATTACAATAAATAACGGGTTGTAATGGGTTCAACCTATTATAACCCATTTAAGCAACCGATGAACTCAATTGTATAATAAATAGGTTAAAATAAATTCGAATTAACATTTGAATACTCTTTCGCACTAAAAAAATGTTTTTTACACATTCTAATACACAAATTTATAATTAAAAAGGGTTAAGCTGTTTAGCAGGTTAAAGCGGGTTTGAGTGAGTTAATAGGTACCAGATTGCCAGACCTATATATAATGAACCCCATTCTTTGTTTTATCAATAAGAACATTGTCATTGACAAACAAGATACACCATAATATATGGTCAATGCATATTTTCTTTTTCGATAGCAATGTCATCCCATATATGTTTAGTGAATACATAAATCACTAAGTCAAAAGGATAAAGAGTGAAGACCGGTCCCAAAGGTTATCCTAAGTAACCGGGAACTCAATAGTCTCTTGCTATAGTTCTAAGCATGGTCACGCTTCCATCATAAGACTTCTTCCCATCCTAAGAGTCTTGATCAAAGCAATATATCTGGTTTAACCCATTTCTTTTCTCACACCCACGGAATCATCTCTTTAGGAATAAGATCATATGCCTTCCACGAGTCGATAAAATATCATGTGTAGCTCCTTCGTTCCCTCTTCATATCTTTCGATCAATCTACTTGAGACTTGAGAGTTTCCATTGTTGACCTTCTAGGCATAAACGTAAACTGATCCTCTGGTAGCATTGTTTCAACTAGTATCTTTCATTGTCGAAGTGAAAATGAGTGCCCGAAAATGACTCATACAGCTGACTTAAGTGATGATAAGAAAGGGTTTAGTTGAGATTAACCCCTTTGAATAATAATGTAACAAGCAAATAGTCTATCCAGCATTGACGCGACGGGATGCATAAATAATATCATTGATGCACTATTCTCAAAATATTACACTTAAACTAAGACGGTTAGTCTTTTTATTGGCTCAGCAGTTCATGATTCTTTTTGTAGGTATAGCACATTGCTAAATAATTATATAAGTTCAATGCAAGCAAGAAAAAGGCAACCTATCATCCTAGTATAACTTCATAGACCTTAAGTTGTGAAGAGTGTTAAAGATTAGCCAACCAAAAACGCCCTTAGAAAAAGCACTAATTTGCAACAAAATCGCAATTACCGGAGTCGGGAGATGGTCCTGGTTTTGCATACTCCCAATCCCGAAAATCTGATGCCCGTGGAGGCCGCGGTCGAAACTGTTGAGGTGGTCGAAAATGTGGTGCTCCGGGTCCTGGGGGACGGAACGATTGGTACTGATTAAAATGCGGTGGTCCCGGTGGACGGAACCGTTGGTTCTGATTGAAATGCGGTGGTCCTAGCGGACGAAAATGTTGGTTTTGATAGACATTATCGTACGGAGGTGGTACTCTAGAGTAGTTGGGCCGATACGGGCCTCGCTCAACGGGCCGACGGTTGGAGTCTCTAACCGACTGGAAATGAGAGTCTCCGGAGACGAACTGGTCGTCATCGGCGCCGTTGTTGTACGGACGATCGGAGAATGCCCTACTACTACGCCATTGATTACGGCCGCCTCGATACTGTTACAAGGAAAAGAGAAGAGTAGTTTAAAATTACGGAAATTCCACTTGGATTAGACGGTAATTACATGGAGAGGTTAAGGAAGGTTGCTTACGGAAGGGCTGATGGACATGGAGGCGGCTGCGGCGGAACGGAGGGAAGGACGTGAGCGCTTCATTGGGAGTACATTGCCAATTTCACAGACTTAGAGGGGTGGATTGTGATAAAAGGTCTGTTACGTCACGTGTTGGGTAATTAAAAAGCTTTAAGAGACTATTATTAATAATTAACCGGTACTTTTATTATAGTTATACACTACCTGATGTATTTAAAATATTAGAATAATCCAACTTTTAATTTATAAAAGAAAAATATTAATTAAATTTAAAATATATGAAAATTTGTTACAAACGGAAAAAATGAGATAAGTTTTTATAAAATTTTGAATTTTTAAACTAACCCAATTTATCGAATTTGAATCTGACACTATTACAAATTAGTCAATAAGATATGAAAGACATCAGCGACAGACTCTTTCTGTCAACTTCCGTCGCTGATTTCTAGTCACTATCAGCTACATAAGTCATTTCCGTCGTTGATATTCACTCCATCAGCGACGCAACTATTTCGTGATTAATTTAAATTCAGCGACGAACATTTTGTGGATGATTTACTGAAATAAATAAATATAAAATAAATTATATAAAAAATCAGCGATCGCATTTTCGTCGCTAATTTTTTAATTTATTTTACATTTATTTTAATTCAGTAAATCAATTTAACTAGAAATATCGTTGATTTTTCAATTTGTTTATTTTGCATTAATTTAATTTAAATACATTTTCGTCGCTAAAATTAATCAGAAATAAAAAAAAATATATTTATCTATTTTTAATAAAAGGGGGTACATAATAACACAATTAATTTACCAACATAAAACTGAATATAAAAATCACCAACAAAAAAATATTTATAAAATTCGTAACCAATATATACAACCAAAATTCTCAAATAAAAGTGTCAAGAGGGGGGGGGGATCCAAAAAGAAATTGTACAAAATCATCGGTAATATTAGGAGTGGAATACATAGTAGGCTGCGACTGGGAGGAGGAGGTGGGCTGAGTCAGCAGATGAGCTGTAGAAACGTAGTACGGTGTAGGAGAGGTGAAAGGAGGCTGCTGAAACCTTGGGTAGAAGTCGGCCTGCAACTACGGTCAACATTTCACCAACATCGAGTAAACTAGCTTTCATAAAAAACAAGGCATTCACAAAAAATACACGCACTTGGTGTACATTTTTAAAGTGGTAACTCAAAAACCAAATAGTACATGTCGTACAAGCATATCGGTTGTACAACACATATGATCTAATGGTCTCGAACAAATTTATGAACATTCTCTAAGTTGCAATTGCAACTTAATACATAGTTTGTACCGCACACAACGGTAACATGAATAAGTATGCTAAGAAAAAATGTGATACAATATTGTACGATCGGATGATAATGGCTAGATTCTAAAGTAAATTGAAAGATCTCAAGCATGTTCAAAGTTGTACAACATGTTTATGCTCAATTGAACGGGTTTCTAAGCTTGCATTGCTATTCTCTTTAATTAACTTTACAAGTATTGGACAATGATGATAGTTTTATAAGGTGAATTTTAGCTACACTGTTACCCCTAATGTTTGAATAATCGACACATTAATTTCTAAAATTTGACATTTTCACACTTTAAGTTTAACTAAATTACATTTTAACTCCTGTTTTGAAAAAAATTAAGCAACATTCCCCCTAAAAATTGACATATCCCTAATATTTCAATTTATCCAAAGAAAAAAAAAGTGAAAAATATTTATATCGTATATTCACATGCATAAAAATAACTCAGCCGCATCAACATATAAAAGGGACATACATGCTTAGCCATACATATAGGACTAGCACCACCCGGAGCATACTATACAACATAGGGTATCACGATTCACCCCCATCATAACAAATAATGGGGATTTCTACGCCAAACGTGGGTAATAATTTTCAAATTTATAACAGATAAAGGACATACTACACATATATTATTACTAGCCACCGACCACAAAATAAATAATAACAAACAATCAATGTTATTAAATATATAAGTATACATATATTATTATTTCATTTATGATATTCATTTAATTTCATTAATTTTACTTAAATATTATTTTCTAAGTTCTTAATCATATAGTAAATCTTAACTTTTATTTATAAGTTTTATATAACTTTATAATTCTTCTATCAATTTATTCTTCAATCCTTTTTAGATTTCTAGATCCTCGCTCGATTTATAAAATTTAAAAGTATTTATAAATCATAAATTATTTTCTAAAACCTCGATTGAGTTACAAACCCTAATTACGAGTTAATCATAAACTATTTTTATTTAATTTGAATTTTATTTATTACTTAAATTTATTTCATTTAAATTTAAGTTTAATAAACTAGTTAATTTAATCAAATTAATCACCTTATGTTATTTAGTTAATAAATATTTTTTAATTCTTTTTTTATTAAATGTTTTTAAAATTAACCTTTTTTAATTCTGTTTAATTTTAATTTTTTTAAATTTTGTTTTGTTAAATCAGTTTTGTTTTGTTTTTTTAATTCTGTTTTGATTTTTTTGTTTTGTTAAATCTTTTTAATTTTGTTTTTTAATTTTTTTAGATTTTGTATTTTAGAAATCTGTTTTATTTATTTAAAGTCTGTTTTATTTTAACTTTGTTTCATTTAATTTTTTTAAAATTTAAATAGTTTAAAATACCAAAAAAAATGCTTATTAAGGATTTTTTTATATTAATTTGAATTATTAATTTACAAAAATTACTTAATAAATCATAAAAATTGAAATGTTTCACAAATTTGTGAGAGGCGAATTAAAAAAATAATCAAATAAGTTACACAAATTCAAATAACCAATAAAAATAGATTTCAAAATAAAACTAATTGAAAAAAATAGAGACATCATACCTTTTTGAGAAAGAGAGGAGAGACGGATTGAGAGGGAGACGCCGGAGGAGAGGGAGAGAACTCGGAGGAATTTTTTGAGAGGGAGAGGGATTCGCTTGAGGGGGGAAGAATGAGGGGAATGGGGAAGGTCTACGGATTATTAAATCAATGACAGAATCTACCATTTAGCGACGAAAAATCGTCACTGATTTAGTTTCTTATCAGTTACGAAACTAACAATCAGCCGTCGTTGATTTTTTCATCAATTTTTGTGCCAAAATTTGCGACGGGGTGTAGTCACTAATTTGGCTGACTCGGAGTTGACCAAAGGAGACAGATCAACGACGGAAGCTAACTTATCAGCGACGAATAATTTTTGTCGCTAATCTTTCTGTAGCTGACTGACTATTTTGTAGTAGTTTGATTCTCCTATCGAACGTTCTTCGACTTGCAATTATTACCAAAAATAGTAAAAACTCAATTTTCGAGACCTAAATGATGTTAAATTGTCAAATCCATCGGATAAGAGCAGTGCTCGTTGAACCGTTTCGAATCAAAATCGGCTGATCCCAACGATAAATCCACATTTTACCTAATTTTATCATTGTAAATAATCATCCTGCCCTTCATCAGTAGTTTTGTTTAAAAAATACATTCTTATTAAAATTTCCTTCCATACATCTGATAAAGGTTCTTAATATAGATTAACTTTTATTTCTAAAGGATTAACATGTATCAAAAAAAAAAAAAAAACAATTGTCAGTAAAATCCTAAATAAATAATACTCCCTCCTCCTCCAATCCAAGAAAATCTACCGATCTTAATTTTTTTAATCCATTAAATTTAATTTTGACTAAATATTATAATAATCTGCTTAATATTATGAAATTCAAATATGAATATTAATTATGGATGTAATAGTATTTCATGGATTGAAATTTCAAAAGCTAAAACATAATAAATATAAGTCAAATAATTGATCAAAATTAAATATAATTAACAAACAAAAAAACTAGATAAATTAAATAATCCTTTTAGGATGGAGGAGATAAAAGAAATATTTCGCCCAATAATCGTAAAATCAATTAGGTTGTCATGTTCTTTTAACCTTAACATATCATTTTCATCATAAAACAAAAACAAGGGTAATAGTGACGACAAAGGCAAGACCAAACTTATGGTTCTTACATAAATCCCACAATACTAAATGCAACAATATATTGATCGCTAGTGAAATTGCAACAATAAACATTGTAAATATTATCATCCATATAAATAATAACAAGCACACACTTTATTTACCACAACTGTAAATATTTGCTTATATTATTTACGTATGTATTTCTCCACTCCATAAAAGTGAATATTCATGAAATAGCTTTCCCAATCAACGCGTGTAGGATCAAAGCAAAAAACATCGCCATCAACACTCCACCTTCTCGCTTCCATCCGTAACTTTTCAGTATTGTGATCATCAAAGCTAATCCAAAATAAAAGGGAATACGTAAGCAAATTATTTGAGATTGAGTGAACATAGAGGAGAGATGATCATGATTTATATTGTAAAGCATACATACATTCCCCTGAACAAAATGTAGGGTTTGTATAAATCCCACAAATGCATTATGAGCTTTAACCTTCTACTCTGATCAACAGAGTTATCCCCCAAATGCTGGCAAAGCATCACATTCACAAATGTTAATACCTGAGGCAAAAAATGAATCAATCAGTTAAATAGTATACGCAAAATGACTAGGAAGAAAATTAAGGCACATATCTTATTTGAGGAACTTATAGCAAGCAAAGCAAACAAGCTCATAAATCATAATGCCATCCTTTAGAACAATTAAGGGCGTTGATGGAAAATGCGGCAGAATATCATTTTTAATTAAGACTGACGACTGGTCATCTGCACTAGCTAAAAAGTGTGGTACTCAACCGGCTAAAAGCCTTAAAGCTGCTATAATCGCTGGTTGTTTTCCGAGACTAGTTCAAGAAGTCGAGGAAAATACAACGGGTGCGTTTGGATGGGTGATTTATTGATTTGGTTTTTGGATTTTGGATTTTTGTAATGATTATAGTAAAAAGTAAGAGAGATAGAGAGAAAAAATATGGGACCAATGAGAGAGAAAAATCAAAAATCAAAAAACCTGGATGAAAATCACTCTGGAGAACGCAACCGTTATTTTTATCTTTTTATAAAGGGAAGGCACCCTCTAAAATTTATTGAGGGCATTCAACTTTTGCTTTAAGACGCACAATTCTCTTGTTGAAATAAAAGAATTGTCTCGTTGAAGATAGGATAAGGTAAATGACTATCAAAAGACTCTTCACATTAGGGCCCAATGTTTAGTCGGCTTAGCATATTAGGATTTTAGGTTTTGTAAATTCACGATTTAGGGTTCAATGCTCCAAAATTACAATGTTTTGGGGACTAGCTTAGCTTTCGTTAGTTTTTTTTTTTTCAATATTTATTCCAATTAAAAATAATATAATTTAAATAAAAACTAAACAATAACTTTATGAAACACAAGATTTAGTATAAAATTTCATATTTCACTAATCTTTTATATTTATGTTCATACTATGATATTTTAATAATTTGCCTTATATATAAGATATGAAATGCAAAAACAAAATGAATATATATTCTTAATAAAAAATTAACATACCAAATTTACACTTAATTTACGTATCTAATTACTTCATTTATATTCATGATTCTTTTTCCATAGGACATCATGAAATGACATTATATATAGGGCTTATTCAAGTAAAAATCTAAATAATTTACAAATTTTGTCGACCACATTGATCCATTAAATTGATTTAATGGATCATAGTTAATATCAACTCTAACCCATCAAAAATCAACTATAATCCATCACAATCAACGAACCATTGTGATTCATCTAATTATGTTGGATTATAAAGTTAGTAAAAATTACCACTCTGAAATTTGATGAATAACAGTGTGTAAAAAAAAAAAATACTATGATCCATCAAAATAAACGATGAGTAATATTGGTTCGTAGAGTGTTAAACAGCAATATATATATATATATATATGTGAATATTCAAAGAGGGATTGCAAACTTAATTACTAGCCAAACTAAGCTCTGAAAAGATTGTGATAACTAACCTTCACTACAAACAAGTAGTGGACACCCATGTAAAAGCGAAACGCAGATGTGGTGCGCAATAAGATGATTTTGCTAACTTTGATATGGTTTCCCTTCCTATCAACCCATGGATTGTCAGTGAAGTACCGAAAGCAAGCATCCGACAATTTGCCAATTGTCATGGGATTCCTTGAAGATGAGCTTAAGTGATAAATGATGGTAGACTCATCATCAATCACTTTTCTCACCATGGCTACTAGGATTGCATTCACTACCATGTCACCAGGTATCTGCAATATACATCCATCCGATCGAGCAATAATAAAATTGATATAACTTAATTAGCTAATTGATGTAAGAATACATTAAAAGGATATTTGTTTAACTTACAATATCAATGATGGATTTTGGGTTGGCAAACAAATATCCAATCTTTCCTTTAGCATAACTAACGATGAAGCTATCAATCGTTCTGTAAGTAAAAAAAAGTTCTACTATAAATAGGATCGACATGCATGTTAACATTTTTACAATTCCTACACAGACCTAATTCGTATGACATATTACACAAAATTTAAGTTAAATAACTTATAATAACCATTACTAGAAATAGCTAGGGAAAATGATTTATATCTATAATTTCAAGTAATATAGAAAAGGTGTTATGGTAAAAACAGTTTGGAGTGTGAAATTATGTACCTAAAGCCCTCAATCCAGCCAGGAAAAGGTTCTTTATAAGTACTCGTTACGATACTTGGACGTATGATTACTGCGGCTAAACTTTGTTTCATGTGACCCAATATCATTTCTCCCATCGCTTTTGTAAACACATATGTGTTTGGCCATCCATACAGCTTTGCCCTAAGAATCAATCATAACATCGTAGATTCAGTTAATTAATGACTTATATTTATTGTATTTCACTCGTCACCATGGAAATAAATAACAGAACTACAACAAAATGATATGAAACTGAATAGCTTAAATATAATTTGTTTGCATAATAGTGTCCATTAATGTTTGTCACTTATACATTAAGTTGATTCTTAGAGAGTTTTGAGGTGATGCTAGCTATTATAATTATGCGATCAATTAAGTGAACACTATGCTAGCTTATGAAAAGAAGTAGTGCATATTCAATCCTAGGGGGGGAAACCTAATCTTCCCCCATCATTTTTTTTAATTAACACACATAGGTACACATATTTAGCCATCTTATTTACATGTGATCAGGCAGCTATTATTATTATTCATATTAAAACTGTAAACAGTATGGTAACGTCAACTAGAGCACTCCGTATAATCCTAAACAGTATAGGTACACAAGTTACCTTTTTCTTATACGTTCTCATCACGATTTTCATATATATTATGATTATGATCCCTAACATTTAATAATGACCTTTCACGTACTTTTCGGTAACAATCATATCTAATAATTCATGAATATAAAATAAGCTGTTTTGATTAGACAAACATGAAAATTAAGTTAAAATATTCTTGATAATGTCTAACCTCTATAGTAACTTACTAGAACATCTTCACCCTCAAATAAGCAAATTTTACTTTTATCATTTTTGTATATAAAAAATATATGTGTGTGTATGTGTGTGCGTGCACGCGCGGGCGTATAAATGGAAGTTAAATTTATTCTTAACTAAAAAAATTTACCTTATCAATGTTAAATCCAAGAATAGCAGTATAAAAATGTGAAGAACGAGTCCACGTTACCAAATTAAATTCAAAATTTTACATACGAATGAAAAATAATGATTGAAGTTGTTTGATTTCACCCTTTCACTCATGGATGTAAGCCCAAACCACTAAATTGAATCAAATCAGACAAAATTGACCTTTCAGTTTGGTTTGTTCATTAGATTTTCACGAAGGTTTCTACAAAATCCCAAACTGAACGGTTTGGTTTGATGCATCCGTCTCTGTTTTTGATAAATTAAACCTTTAGTATAAGTATTTCAAATAAGTGCAATTGATATAATTTAGCAATTAAGCATCATGCGCACATAATGTTTTCGTCAAGCTTAAAGCTGTTAATCCACACAAACCTTTCAATCCCCATATTTCTCATGGTTGTGCTGATTACTTCGTCAGTAGCTCCTGCCGTCCTTAAATCATTCAATTTTCCTTCCACCAGCTTCTTTTCTACTTCAATATCTAAGCCAATAACTCCCTTCGGCGTTTCGCCCATTTGGAACTCATTCTCTTCGATGATCCCCTCTTGTTGCCCACAAACATAAGCTGAAATAATTTGTGTAATCGTACGTTAGAATAACAGTACGTAGAGGTCCTAAATAATCTTTCGAACTGTTATTCTCGAACCAGGATGCTTATTTATTAAGCGTGAGTGGTTTATTGTGAGGTTTATGTATGTCTAACCATCTAGAATTCAAAATAGTAGTTCACTTCAATGTTAGAAGCAATAGGATTGCTCTAGCTCCTGTAACCCCTCCCCACCTTCCTTTCTTTCCCCAAATAAAGGTGTGATAATCCATATCCCACATTTGGGTGGAAATGGAAAATCAGTGTGGTTTACATGGAATTCCCTATTACCCACCTAGCATCAAATCATCCATGGATTTTTGGGTCGCTTATGATGGGCCGTTGACCCAAGATGCGGCGCTAGGTGTGGGCCAGTTGGTGGGCTAGGTAGCGGACCGAGTTTTCGGGC
>JAOTQG010157851.1:0-18307 GCA_025631175.1 Iris virginica
AGAGACCGAAAGGGCGAATTGAGTGTCTAACCCCTTCCCGATTCGTAACCTAGCCCCCGGACCTACAATCTCTTACACTTGAAAGACTTGTGCTTCCGAAGTTTTAAATATAAACGGAGGCGGTGACTCTCAATTTTTCACATTAATTTGAGTGGTCACTAAATGAGAAATCCGCACTTGTACCGAAGTTTTCATCGCACGCACGCTTCGATGACGCGTTTCATCCGAAAAGAAAACCTCGGCTGAATCCAAAACCTAATAATTCCGAGGGACGTCGAGAACGTACGGGGGTTCTCACTTTCCCAAAGAGACCAATGGTTAGAGAACTCGAAGGCAGATGATTATTAGCTTCACCGGAAAAAGGAAAGAAAAAAAAAGACCTTTTTATCAAGTTAATTATTGCCATGGTTAGCAATCTAGCTCATTTTCGTACTAGGCCCAAGTTGTTTTACTTTGGTAGTCCTAGTGAATTTCTGAATCCCGAAATAATGCTAAAAAGTAGCCAACATAGGTGGGACTACAACATCTCCATGATGATAAATGGGGCGATTCTAGTAAGATTCAACTTTCAATTTAAGGGGTGAGGAGGGGGGAGGGGGAGGAGGTCGTCATAATGACGATTTTTCGAATCAGAAGCAACTCGTATATAAAAAGCCATCATTAGAACTTATGAGTTGAGTCGAAAATTATTTTATGTTTGAATCACATATTCGATATGATATGATATTTAATTTTTGATTTTTTTTTAAAGAATTTTATTATTTTTTCTCTATGTTTCTGTTTCTGTTTCTATTTATCACTTTTTAACTTTAATCATTACAAAATATTATATAATATCATCAAAATTTGATTTTCCGATCCAAGCCTTAATTAAGTGGTAAGTGTAGTATAGCAACAACTGGAGATGGAAGGATAAACAACATCTATAGTACATGGGAAGACTGTAGGTCCCCCTCCCAAATGAACAGTAATCTCTTGGCACAATTTTCAGGGAGGGAGAGAGTGTGTGCTCGGCTGTGTCAGAGAGAGAGAGATCGGGGGGAGGGGGGCAGCTGGAGAAGGGAAGGAGAGTGGGTGGGTGTGTTTTGGGAACTTTAAGGTTTTTGGGAGAAGGGAAGAGGAGTGGGTGAGTGTGTTTTGCGAGTTTAATTTTTTTTTCTTTTTTATTTTTTTAAAAACATATTTTTTAATAAGTTTTTTTTCTAAGGTTTGAATGTTTGTTTTATCTTTTTTTTTCTTTTATTTTCAAGGCTTGAAGGTTTTTTTTATCATCTTTTTCTTTTGTTTTTTTGCTGTGCTCTCGAACATGACTTTTACTATTAAATATTTTTTTTAATATTTTTTGATATAAAAAAATACATAAAATTAATTTAAAATTTTAAATAATTTGCCGTGTCGGAGGGCACGAGCTTTCACTAGTATTTGTACAAATGAGCTACACAACAAAGATATGAAAGTGCTTGGGCAAAACTGCCATGTAAAACAAAATAGCAAGGGTAGTATAGTTTTACTGCTTTAGTTTTATTGTTTGTTGATTGTTTTGCTGGTAGTTAGGTTATACTAAAAAGAAATTATAATTAAATTTAAAAATATTTGAATTGAAAATTGGAGAATATTATATTATAGATAAATATTTTGTACTTAAGTGTATTTTAATTAAAATAGAAAAGAAAAGAAAGAAACATAAAGAAAAGGACGGGTGTTGCCATATCTATTTTTTTGTACATATTTAAATCTACCGAGACATCAATCAGTGGACTCCAACAACCACTATTAACACTCGTGTGAAACTCACGCGCTGCAAATCTACCCGCTAGACAATGCCTTGTTGAAAGGTTGCTCATTGATTCGTATGCAGCAATATTTGAAATTTCACTTTAAAGACCGACTTTTCACTTAAATTTTAAAATTTTGGTTTTTACTATTCAAAATGTTATTCAAGCAACCATTGAATGAATGGTAAAAATAACTTGAAATTGTTATATACATAGTTGTTAGTTAGGTTCTGATCACTAAAGTGATATAATATTTAAATTTTAATAGATTTCACAATTTTCATTACATCTTTCTCTTACTTTTTTCACTTTAATCATTGTAAAACATCATATCAGATCGTCAAAAATCACTATATATCGACTTTCTTATCGAAATATTAGTTATAGAGAGATATTAACAGTAAGAGAACTCTCTCGTGAGAAATCACTATATATCGACTTTCTTATCGAAATATTAGTATAGAGAGATATTAACGGTAAGAGAACTCTCTCATCTTTCACGAGCAAGGCCGGCCCTAACCCAGGGCGAGCTGGGCGATGGCCCAGGGCCCAAAATCGGGAGGGGCATCAAATTATTTTATCCCTTTTATATGTATATAGTCAGCCCAGTATGAGCCCACATTTATTTTCCTGGTCAAACAGAAGAGCAAACATATGTTACAAAATGAGAATTTTTTTCCCTCATGTCGGAAGACAGACGCCCCTAAATCCTAATCAAGCCCCAAAACTATCTCGCTTCCATGAATTCCCCGCTGCTCAAGTCAATCTTCCTATTTAAATGGAAATCAAGAGTAATCTTCTCCCTTTCTCCTCAAAGTTGAACCATTCTTGTTGTTTTTGGCTCCAAACATTTCTTTCCACTCTACCATTAATCTATTTGGAGATTTAGATTCGGATTGTTGAAAAGCTGTAAGCATAATAATTTTTTCTATCGCCAGAAGCAAGATTTGATAATATGTTTCTTTAAACTTTCTAATTGCTAATTTACTATTACTGATAAATTTTAACTTAAACTCATGCTTTAGTGTCTTTAACATTCAATTAATGTTAGTTAACTTAGTTTTCCTGATTTTTGACATGATTTATGATTCCAGACTCTCACTTATTCCATGTCTGCTAAATGTTCGTTGAAATGACTAAATGAAGTGAGCATTTGCTTAGGTTCATAGGTTGTTGATCAAGTTTTAGTGACCCTGATTTGTTAAAATTTGAAATCATTCTCTGAAATGGGTTCTACAAAATCATTTTTTGAGCTGTGAAGCTGAATTCTTTTTAATGTGTGATGATGAACTCAATGATAATGAAATATCATTCTATTTGGAAGGAGCTGAAAGCACCAGCAGATAGTAATCTATAATCTAAGTGAATCTAGCACAACAAAAAGATGGTTATAAAGATGTTTTCTGAAAATGACGCACAACCATTAGGAGCATAAAAAGAACCTAGAAAAGAATAGAAATGAAAGTATAAACAAAAACAGTGAAAGTTGAAGATCTTGAAAATCAAGGCCATGAAAGAAATGACAGGACTTGGAAGCTATGGAAATCCTAAATGAAATTGATCCGTTGCCAGCGCATATTGGATTAGTGGTTCCTTGAAATATAAGGAGATCAACATTTTTATGCAGAGTCACTTGCGAAACTAGGAGTGTATAGAGCATAAATGTATTGAGCGTTGTGTCCTATTGAAGAACCTTCAGTTTTGTCGTCTTAGTTTGATGCTTCTACCTGCCATAGCATTTTTTCAGTTATAATCAGAGCTATTTTAGCTTGTTTAGATCAGTATTCCATGTGTTATCATATGGCTGTTATAAAACATCTTTTTGATTAATAAACTTTGTTGTTGGCTTGTTGCAAGGCCATTGAAGAAATGGAAGACAAAGTCCAATCAGATTTGATTAAGATGTTGTTGTTTCCTTTTGACTAAGAAGCTGTTGTTTCATTTACTCAAGAGGCCATCCTTTTATTTTTGTTGTTTCCTTTTGATTAAGAAGATATCTCTTCATGTCAGGAAACCGAAAAACCATTAACACGTGTAGTTTTACTGATGCCCCATTCCAAAAATTTGTTTGTGGCACTGAATTGATACTTGTTTTTTGGGTTTGGAGTTGATCACAATTTACATTTGGATCCCCTTATAGTGTTAACCTTGAATTTAACTTATTATCATCGTTTGTACTCGCAGATGGAACATCAAAATTAGTAAACGCATTTTACACATCATTTTCCAATGATGCATGATAATTTGAGGGGTTTTAATTAATTAATTATTTACTTTAATTAAATGATAGCTTAAAATTTAAGGACACCAATTTAATTTTCGCCCTAGGCCTCAGTAGACCTTCGAACGGCCCTGTTCACGAGGGTTAGTCTTAGTTTCTCTCTCTAACTTTTCTCTCCCTAGTTCATGAATTTAGGAAGAAAGCTTTGTAATCATTGATGAATGCTTTCATCTTCACTAATCCATTTATCGTTTCTAGTTGATTTCAACAATCTTGAGATTAAGCGATTAATCCGTAATCAAATAGCTTGATATGAGAGAGAGAGAGAGAGGGAGAGAGAGAGAGAGAGAGAGAGAGAGAGAGAGAGAGTGTGAGAGCGAGAGAGAGAGAGAGAGAGAGAGAGTGAGAGAGAGAGAGAGAGAGAGAGAGAGAGAGAGTTTAGGGGAATGGTGTTGCAAATGGCATAAGCGCGTGCACCGGCCCATCCAGCCTTCAAAAGCGAAACGCAGTACCAAAATAGTAGTAGTGAGTGAGTATGTAATGTACCCATTTTGCCTTGTAGTTGCATCTGTAGCCTCTTGTTCAAGTGTTGGGTTGGCTGCGCATGTTGCATAAAAGAAAAAAAAGAGTGCTTAAGATTTGTAGGCCCCATATTTTCAATTCTTTCTCTTCCAAAACTGAAATTAATTTGATTCTCTTGGAAAATATATAGGCAAAACCCACCATTTGCCATTTGGTCCTTACATTTTAGGGAATTATCAATTCCATCATATATCTTTATCTACTCCCAATCATGTCCCTTACCTTCTCATGCAATGTTACCAAGAATATCTCGCACATTTTGAGGTCAAAAAAATATTGACATTTTCTTGAGGGACCAAAGTATTAAAAAGGAATTTGACCTCATGGCAATGACGGTGATGTGAATTAAAATTAAAAAAAACGTTCAAATGATTTAAAAACAATTATATGACAAAAAACTGACAATAGAATAAAAATTTCTATTTTTCTTAAAATTTAAAACCACGATTAAATAAATCAAAAAATTACGTAACTATGATATTCTTATTAATAATTTTTAGTAGTTAATTATTATAATTATCTTTTAAGAAACAAAATTTAAATTTTAAAAAAAACAATAAATGACAGCAAAAGAGGAAAAAGTAGTAGAAGTAATTAATAATAAGTATAAAACTAAAAAAATATTTTAATTCATTTTTCAAAATTAATATTTTTATTAATATTTTTATCATTGCATTCTAGTAATATTTTAAGGAGCAAAAAGTGATAATTTAAAAAATGGTAAACAAAAGAAGGAAAGAAAGTAGTAGGAGAAATAGAAAAACGTAAGAAATAAGAAATAAATTAATCCATCTTTCAAAATTAGAATAAACAATCAAATTTCTTAACAACCATCCCGCTCTTATCCAGCGCAAAACTAGTCATCTTCATTGAATTTCCTTCGATTAATTTAAAGAATTTATACATAAAATTAATTAGTAAGAGCACAAAATTAATTTTAGCTATTATAGTTAAGCTATTTATTGATATTATTTTACGATTGACATGAAATTTTAAGACAAATATAAAATATTATTTATTTTGATAAAATTATTGTTCACATTAAAAATATTAAGTTTGATTGCACTGCGAAAGATATTTATTACATTTATCCATTTTCAAATTATTTTAATTAATTGATTTTTTTTGAATTTATTCAACATAATCATCCATGTGTGTTTTACATTTAGTTCCCTCAAGAAAATATCAATATTTTATTGACCCCAAATGTGCAAAAAAGATGTTGCTAATAACCATGCTTAAGGTAAGTGACTTGATTGGTGGTAAAACAAAGTATAGGACTAAATTGGTAAACTGCAAAAACGTAAGGGACCGAATGGTGGGTTATACCAAAATATATATTACTTATCCCCAGAATATTCTCCAATGAACTCCCTTTCACTTTCACATAAGCACTTTTGGCCCCCACAATCTTCTTTGGAAATTTCAACTTCCTCCTAGGTCGCCAAAATTCAACTTTTGTCCCACACATGCCTCCTCGACCCGGGGTGACTTATTTGCCCCTACCCTACGAGTGCAACCGATTAACGGCACCACAAGGGCATAACCGCACACACACACTCTCGAAACATTTCTTCGATCACTCTACTTTTCGTTGCACGTTTGATGGTTCCGTCTTCGTCTTTGTCATGCTTATTCCGGCACAAGCATCATTATCCTATATGCTATGGACACCTAATAGATGTGATTGTCCTAATTTTGTCCGATAACAATAATCACCGAGGAATAACTAAAAGCGACTCCATTGCATGCGCTACTCGACCAAGAGGAAAAAATGCAGCCAAAATGTTGCGGGTAGAACTTAGTTTTGATGCACATAATTTGAAACGTGTTTAGGTCTTGTCCTCGTATTCCTTGAATAGTTTACTTTTTCAGTGTCATATATGAAGCATTCCCTTCATCCCAAAATAAGTGTCACAATTTATTTCATGAGTAATCTATGACGCTCATTTTGCAACAGAGGAGTAATATTTTATGGCATAGCCGATCATCTATTAGTAAACTAATACAATTATGGACGTGGTGGTTTAGAATAATGACTAATTTGGATCTTTTAAGTTGAAGCAAATCAGACAGGATAGGTTAATATGTGCAAAGAAACAGTCATCCTCTGGGTCCCCATGCTATAATCCCAAATGAAGAGGGCAGTGCCTATAAAGGCTAAAAGCCCTTGTTTTCTTCCCGTGCCCTTTGCCTAAATCATTAGGTTCAGCAGTTGCCATCTTCACACACACACACACACACACACACACACACACACACACACACACACATTCAAAGAGAACTGTCTAGCTAGCTGAACTTGGAAAGTCTTTGTACCAATGACCCAAATATCCATTTACTAATTAATCACTTTCTGTCAGTAATTAATTAGCAATATTGGGGTTTACATCCACTTTTGGTGGAGCATTTACCACTTGAACAACATGATGAATGATATGGACCTTTATCGCCCAGTTGAGAATCATGAGCTTCCTCATAGTAATTCAATGACCACTCTACAGGATGCATCACAGTATAGCCACTCTAAAACACACACACACACACACATAGAGCACCGAAAGAAATATGCAACACGCGATGGGTGTGAATTACCAAACAAATATGCACATTCTTTGCACAAGTCAGTTAGTTCTGCATAGCTATCATTTGGTAGCTGCACGGAGGGGAGTCCATGATCTTGTAACTGAGAATTAGCTTTATGTCCACATTACTCTTTTTCTTTTGGTTAAACTGTCCAAACCTGTCCTTTTTTATCCTCTTTTATGTTCTGTTTGCTGGCTTTTTTTGTAAACGGTCCTGGACGAGGTTAGATACTAACAAGTAAACAAGTTTGTGATGCTAATAATAGAAGAATAAGATGCAACTCTGTCAAATTCTGTACAAATTACGCCCCAAACATACAACGAGGATACAGAAAGTTAACGTACTCAACCCAACTTTTAGAATTCATATTCATAAGAGATTTGGCAAAGTTTTACGCCGATGTTCAGGTATCTAACGCAACCCTCCTTCTTTATCGGGGCTTGGGACCATCTATATAAGGGAAATGCTCTAAGCACAACAGAGGCCGGGGGAAGGAGAAAGTGACATCATAGTACTACATTCTTTATCTACTTCTGTTACTCTAGGTAACTAAGATTCTTATGTCTAATGGTCCATGTCAGTTGTGATACAAACTATAGATTTAAATTCTACGTATGTTACAAACATTTTACAATCTAATTAAAGTTGATCAGCATTGATCAATATCACTTTCTGGTAATGATCGCGGATGTCCCTCAATTAAACAGAAAACTGGGGGAATAGTAACTGTGTTTAAATCCCCATACGCGTTCCAACAAAATGGAGTTAATATATTCTGTCCCTTGGCAGGAAGCAACTCAACCTCGGAAAGCGTGAGGTTTGTGCACGGCACGCTGTCGCTGCAGGCTAAACGCACCGGTGGGCTTCTTATGTCATACGTTCCCCTTATGTCTTTGTAAATTATATCGTTAATGTACACTGCAGAAGTTTGGTTAGGGCAGCCGCTTGCCTGGCAGTAGTACTGGTCTATGATAATAGGGTTTCGGACAGTGTCCATGTGAATATTGTTGAAGTTCACCTTTGATACTGCTCCTGATCCTCCTTGCCATGTTTTGATCCGTACCCCGTTATCCGAGTGCTTGATGACCGAGTCGCTCACCGTGATATTCGAAACACACGCCCGGGAATTGCGAATACCGAGGCTGCCAATGCTGCAAGATGAAATAAAGAGCAGCATAAATAGGTCATATTAGAATCTATGGTATTTCTTTTCCCCCAACTTTCGGGCAATGAAATTACCTTATTCCATGGCTAGGACCACATGTTATGTTTCTTATATCTACATTGAAGGTACCAGCTCCAATTGATACACAATCATCACCTACATATATAAGACAGGTTAATGAAATGGAAAAGAAAAGTGAAATTGGAATTATGAGAGCTCAAAAAAATTACCATTCGAAACAACTGAATTATACACTTTCACGTCGTTTGAGTTCTCAATATGAATCCCATCGGTGTTGGGACTTTCAGAAGGCGATTTAATAGAGAGCGAATCTATATGGACATCTCGGCAACCATCAAACCGGAAATGGAACTGTGGGCTGTTCTTGATTTTTAATCCTTTTACTGTCAAATTTGAGCTCATAAAGAACCTTATAGCCTGCAATGTATTTGCAAAGCAGTAAGTTCAATGTTACAAAAATCAATTTAGAAAGAAATTGTGTCATGTTAACACTTACAACAGGGCTATCACAGGGGCCAGGCAGAGTTGTTCCATTTGGTCCCTGTTTATCAATACAGTAACTAAATCAGAGGCTGTAAAGTTATGGTTTGAAGATAAAATTTATCATGAAAAAGATAAAATTTAAATTTAACCTTGTGAGGTTTGCAGGGTAGATTCCACCATTTTTGTCCTCTCCCATCTACAAGTCCACCACCTTGCATAGACAGTCCATTCACTCTATAAAAGACCAGCCATTGTCTCTTGCTGTTGTTCCTTGGCCATGCATCTGGCCCATCCGGTGCCATTACAGTTCCGTCAATCTTCACATTATCAACAAAAATGTATCCAATTACAATCTGAAGCAGAACAAGAAACACACACACACAAACATGGACACATTTTCAACTTCAAGTTAATTATGGCATTTTCGTTACCTGAAAAACGAGGCTACTTTTACAAGGCCCGGTGAAAATCGTCGATTGTATCAAGAAAGTGTAATGCCTAGGGGCTAGGATGACTGCGGAATAATAATTCTCACAAGCGGATTCCCAAGCCATCTTGAACGCTTGTGTGTCGTCCGTGATACCATCCCCAACAGCACCAAAAGACACTACATTGAAAATGGGAGCAGGCCTGGAAGAATTAGATATGTCAGAGCCCGAGCCCGGGATCAGAGCCGCTTCTGGTGCAGGAGAAGGTGGTAGCGAAATTTGAGATAGTACCCGGAAGCTAGTAAACCTACAATGGACTGAACTTGCAAGAAAACACAAGAAAATGGTACTAAAAAACAGGACGAAAGCACGAGCGAGAAGTTCCATGATGGGGTTAAGATAGTTGCTTGTAGTTGAGGATTTATAGACGAAAAGCGAAATGCGGCCGGAAAAGAGCTCCAAGTTGGAAGAATCCAAGTCGAATTTGGACTCGGATTGTTCTTGTAGGTAGGGGATGATAGAGGGGTTGTGTAGAGTGAAGGCACCCACGTTTGGGGGAAGTTGAAAGAAAGTGGCTTAATGAGACTTTTGAAGCTTTGGTGTGGTCTGTGTGTGCGTGTGTGTGTGTTGTGACCACTTTTAGGCACTAGAAGAGCAACTTGCAAAGGCAAAAACTGCAGTGCATACAAACTAGTTGAAGATGTAGTTAAACTGAGAAGAAGTCAGTTTGTTTTTTATACTAGGAATTTTGTGAGTGGGAAGTTACCTTTTTGAGGTCGGTTATGCACACTACATTTACGTTATTTTTGAGTGGATGGGATAATAAACCACATATAAAAAAACCGACCAAAATGCCAAAAAGAGATATGGGTTGTGTGTGTGTGTGTGTGTGAGATGGTGGAGTCTGCATATTAGGATTCAGAAGAAAGACAAGAGAATGTGGGAGTGGTAACATATATAGTAGGTGTTAGATGGATGGGTAAAAGTGGTAAATAATAATATCATGTTCTTTCGTTACTCTTAATTTGCAGTTTCATGCCATGGTCCCAAAATGGACCCAAAACTGACCAACTAGGAAGTTTGCTTGCCTGTTGTATCTCTGATGGTAACTCTCTTACTCTTAATTTGCAGTTTTTTGCCATGATCCAATACAGTATTGTGCATAAGTGATAAAAATTGGGATTATTCTTACTTTTTCTAAAAACTACAAACCAATCGCGAGAAATTTGAGATTTTTGCAAATTTTGTCACAATGCTAGCACGAATTCTATCACGATGATGGTACACACCTTAAGTAATCTACTCTCGGAGTCTGCTTGGGAACTGCAATACCATAATATAGAATTGGGATTGAAGCGTATAATTGAAATTCTATTATTTGGATCCTAAATTGGAATTAATTTGAAATTGAATTACAATTCCATGGGGTTCAATTCTATATCGGAAGAAAAGAATCACCTCCCTACGCCACTTTAAACAAAAACCCTCTTCATAACCTTATTTACGAAATACCCATCCTATATAACAAAATTTTCATCGTTCTGGTTACTGTTTCTTGTTGGAAAACTCAAGCAACTTGTTCTCTTTGCTTTCCTCTCTAGCCATCGTCCGCTCTCTTTTCTCTCCACTCCGGCAGCGAAGAACTCTCCCTCCGATGATGATGACGCATGCGATAAGCCTCTCTCTTCTCTTCTCTTCTCTGCACTCTCCATTCTCCAATATCTAGAAATTCTTCGAACGACACCAATTAAAAAAATGTGCACAATATCTTGAAAATTTTGAATAGAAAAGCATTTGGTTAGAAGGAAAAAAATGTGCACAATATCTTGAAAAATTTGAATAGAAAAGCATTTGGTTAGAAGGAAAGGGTGATAAAGAGCTCAATACATTTCAGTTCAATGACTCAAAGCATAGTACGTAGTTTGGTAGATTGTGGTCCAAAAAAGATAATTTATTAGACATAATTTGAGGGTAAAAAGAACTTATCTTTCTAAATAGATAATTTATTATGGATCAAGCACACAATGAATTAAGCACACAAGTAGATTGATATAATAAATCGTGATGAATAGAGAATGAGTTAGAGAGAAATATAACACAACGATTTTTTAATTGGTTCTAAGCAACTATAAGTACATCCACCCCTTATTTCTGTAACACACAGTGCTAATTTTATTTCACTATATCAATCACTATTACAACAACGTAACTCCCAAGTTTCTTACACGGATTGGTACCCACAATTATATTAGTTACAATTTTATAGAAGTAAAAAAAAATTACTGGAATGAATTACAGATTTGCTTTTTAAGAGACTTCTAAAATAAGCTAAAAGAAGCATTATAAAAACAAAATAAATGGAAGCTAATCTTACATATAGCAAGAAAATATTCAAGTTTTCATGTCTGAAGTAAAAGAATGCAGATTTAGAACTGTAGATTTGCAAATATATGAAATGTGCTTCAAAGTTGCAGGTTCTGAAATCAGTTTGATCTCCAATATGGCTAGTACATATAGATTTGATAAACTAGCCGTTGGAGTCAAAGATTATATTTCCCCTCTCTGAATGAACTTTTCAACTCAACATTATTTTTAACTGGTCCTATGTAGAAATCTGCTTTTTGACTATTGACTAATCAATTAATGTTAATATTATCTTCTTCAGGTCCATGTGACATTCTTCATCACGATATGTTTTGTGATATGACCTTGTCATATTTATTTTGTAGGAATATTCTTGGCTGCATATATTTAGTTGTTGAAGTTTCAGGTTGGCTATTGAAGCATAAGTTGATTTGTTGAAGCAAGCAATGCTTTGATTTAGTGTACTGAGTCTTGCTGTATATGTCTTTCATATCTTAGTTAACTAAACCGTGCTGCAATAAACATTGCTGTAGAGTGAAACCTTGTTGCAGAGTAAAATCTTGCTGAGAAAACCTACCTGTGTAAACAGTTGTTGATCAAACTCTTTATTTTGCTAATGCCCATTTTAAAACTACTAAGCTTTGATTAACTGTGCTTAAATGCTTATACTTAGAAATTTTAGCTTAAACAATGGTGCTTGGTAGCTTCTTAAAAAAGCTCTCTTTATTTATTGCTATATCCTCTAACATTGCAGATACAGCTTTAAGCTTTAAGCTTTGAGCTTTGAGCTGATAGCTTTATAGCTATCACAAGCTCTAAGAAAACTAAAGCTCTTGAAAGGATCGATAGCCAAGCTGCAGATACGGTCATTCGTATCATCAGTAGCAGTATTAAAATCAAAGCTACACTATGTAAAATTTGAATGTCATGATGGTCTCAAAAATTATATGCCAGATTTAATTATATTTTTTGAGATAGCATTTATTGTTAGCCCAAAATAGTTAAAAGTTTTTTTTCTCAATCTTAAATCAAAGCTAACAGACATTCCTTTTGCAGCACATATGGCTCCTGCTTTTAAGGATAATTAAGAAGCCCGAATATCAAGACTATCATAGGCCTACTATCATATCACACCTCAAGACAAATAACGCATTTATTGCTCCTGACATACTTTTCAAATTATCAAGCCTTGAGGAGAAAGCAAAGATCCAATGGACAAATCCTTCATCCCTATAAATAAGAAGATCTTGAAGAAGGATGCGTGTGTGTTCTTGTTGGGTATCTGTTTCGACATAGAGAAGAAAAGAGAGAAACCTTAAGAGAAACATTTAAAGCTCAAGTACTCTTTGATAATTAAATTCTCACCTGAGCTTTAATGTTCACCGGGCACCGTAACCCAATCATTTTGAGTGCCTCCCATTGTAATATTATTGAGGCACATTGATTTCTCAAGCGTACCGAGTGAAATTAGTTCTTGAGAGAGAACACCTTCACGCAAACAATACACCAAACACTTCGGATAAGCACGATGACTTGTACACGATCCATTAGTGATTACCAGGCACTCACTTATGCTTAAAATATTGAGCTAAGGAGTATTTGTAATAGCTTAGTATCATTCAATATAGTACACGTTACAAATCCTAACCTAACCCACTAGGTAGTGGAGTATGAGTTGTTTAACACTCCGAACCACTATATATCCTTGTGTGCTTTACTATTTTGTTAAAAGCTTTTGTTTACTTCTGTGTTTATATCAAAGCTTTGCTTGCTGAGGCTTCCTGATGTCACCAGTTGACTCATGAGCTTAAGCTTCATTAAAAGCTTTTGATTGACCTATATATTTCTAAATCTTTTCATTGTTCAGAGAATGTTCACTTAAACGATATGCTCAAAGGGTCTCTACTTAAATCATAAGCAAGAGAAGCTTGAGTAGTTAAGACTTCAGTTGGATCATTTCCTCAACATCTTTGGAATCAAAGCTAGCTTATCCATTAAAGAAGTTTCTAATATATCTTTAAGTTTTAAAGTTTTAAAATAAGCTATTCACCCCCCCTCCCTCTAGCTTATTTCTTTCCAGTGGGACTAAAAACATAGCTGAATAAAACTTACTGAGTAAAACATTGTTGCTTGATATATACCATCCTTGGGTTCATCATTGATCAAAGTAAAGCTTGGAAGTCTGAAGACTGTTAGACTGAGTTAGCTCTTAATGCACCAGCTAACTTAGATTCTTTTACATAGGTTTTGATTAAGGGCCGGATCACAAGTCACTTTTGGTAAAATATGGAAATATGGAGTATACGGAATATATCCGATCACATATCAAATATCACTCACATATATCACTATCTATCAATCTACTTTCCATCTACTACCCCTATATCCATATACTATTAAATATCATATCACACTACTTTAATATCTTTTAAATTTTACTTTCCTTTCTTCTCCTCTCTCTCTCTCTCTCTCAGAAACCCACGTCCCCACCCCCTTACACTATACCTACATCTCTATCTCTATATTTCTCTCTCTCTCTCACCCCGTCGCTTTCCCTCCTCTCTCACCCCGTCTCACTCTTCTCTCTCACCGTCTCCTCTCTCTTTAACCCAGCTTCACCCCGGCGGATCAACAGACGCGTGGGAGGACTTCTTCGGCCTCCATTGAGAAACTGCACCCTTTCACGGGATGTTGAACCAACCGCCAGCTTCTCGTCGTCGGTAAGTGGCTTTAATCCTTATCTGTGGTGGGGGTGGTGCAGGACCCACCTCCCGCTGCTTATTTTTTCCACCATTGATCATATGTTTTACATTCTGAGAATGTGGGCCTTCAGCGATTACACTACTGTCACAATTTTTTCGGTTCTTTCTTTTTCCACTGGAATACCAATACTCGCACAACCACCAAGAGATTGATTATTCCTTAGCTCGAACAACCAAACCGCCGACCCAATAGGGCTGCCGTCGCCGTTGGCATCTCTTGATTCTACAGAGGCACCAACGTCCACCATTTTTCGGATTGGCCAGTAACCTTCGCTGGCATTGAGAACATATGGTACATCATGTGAAGGTATGTAATAATATATAATGGGAGTAGAGGGGAAAGAGAAAAAAAGCATGAAGAGGGAACCCAGGATGCAAGGAGAACCGGCACCAACGGCCATAATGAGTGTCTAGGAATGGGTTGAAATGGCCAGCAGCAGCGTTCGGCGGGAAAGGCATGATCATTCTGGCAAAAGTAGTGTGAGGAGTAGGAGGAGGTGGTGGGTGGAAATTTTGGTGGGGCAGACAAGTTTAGGTTTTTCCGCTATCACTTCAGACCAGTGATAATAGGGAGGAGCTCTAGCCAAAAGAGAGAGAGAGAGAGAGAGAGAGAGACACACACACACACAATTGCACACACCTACTACTTATTTTGTCGAGAGCGAAGCATTAGAGAGTTATTTATGTTGTCTTTGTCTAGATTTTAGAAGTCATGTGGTATCATATCTTTACTCTTCTTCTCTGTCCTAGTAGTACTACTACTTTCGTTTGAGAGCTTCCTCCCTCCCTCTCTTTTTCATTCGAATCTTTGAAAAGTGTAATGGATGTGGGTTCCTCTCTCTCTCTCTCTCTCTCTCCCCCCTAGCTCTCTCCAATAATAACACACACCAAAGTGAGTAGAGTGGATGTGGCTTCTTCCTCTCTCTCTCTCTTTGACCCATTCTTCCTCAGTTTCCCGATTCCGACTAGCTTCTCGAAAAGGGAGATTTCAATTTCTCCCAGAGATACAATTGGGGTGCATCCTCCTACATAAAGAATAGCAAGAGACAGAAGGTCTGCTGCTAAGTCAGAAATCATAGAAAGCAACACACAAGGCATTGATTGATGGATGGCATTCGGACTGGGGTCTATTACCCACTCAATTGAGAAATTCAAATTTGCAAACAAATTTCAAATTATAAGGGAAAAATAGACATTTTAAAGGGAAAAAAATCATATAACTCATCTACTCCATCTAATATGGTGAACAGTACTATCTCCAACGATCTATCACGAAATGAGACTTGTGATCCGACCTTAATTCAAGTGAAAAGTTATAACAATATTTAGATACATTAGATAGATTCTTTTGTATGCAAATATTCCCCTTTTAAGTGCATCTTATTACAAATAATGAGTTAGTTGTTTACTCAATTGTTTTTATTAGCCATTTACACACAGACTTGCAATATGTGCATGAATTGTACTCAACAAATGTACGCATGAATAAATGGTTTCAAACAAGATATCTTGTCAAGTTTAGTGGGACAAAAGTAAGTATTGGTGAGATAGATGTTCATGCCTTTGAGAAAAAGCAGTAACATCTATTAGTTAAGATTAAAGAAACTGACTCTATGATCAAGTCAGAATATGATAGATAGGTATATTTATGTATATATATATGACATGTCTAAAAACTGTTTAAAGGGAATATAGAGCTAGAGAGTGCACTTCTGTATGATTAGCTGTTGGGCACTAGTATTCCTGTGTTCAACATCTATCCATTAACATTCTTATCATAATGACAAGAGAATAACTTCAAATATGTTGAATCATAATGTATGAAGGAAGGCCAATAGAAGTAAATTGTGAGAGAGGTATGTTCGGAGTCTGTCAACAACCATCACGATGGTTTGTATAACATACGAGATATGTGATCTAAAACATGATTGACGATCATGCTTTCTCATATATGAGTGACATGTAAGAGATTATGATGGTTTAGACAGTGGCAGACTTATTCAGGGGCACGTGCCCCAACCGAATTTTTTTTACCGCATATAATTTAATTTAACAAAATTAGGTCTTCGCCTAATCTCCTCCCGTTCTCCTTTCGTTCTCCACTTCTCCTTCTAGCACTTCTTCTATCTTCTCAACTCTTCTTCTCATATAATTTAATTTCTTCTATCATAATTTAATATGATCTAGAAGAAGAGTTAGAGGTTGAGGTTGAGGTTGAGGTTGAGGCTGAGCCCGTGGCTGATCTAGGATTAAGAGAGCGTATTAGCGTATATGATAAAAATTCTGCAAAGAGAGAGTCAATTTGAAGGGCATATTTATTAAAGGGCGCTTGTCAACCAAGTAATCATTCTTTTCCTTTCACAAAAATGGGTCAGAAACTTCGTAGATTTAACGTGGAATGGTTTGATAAGTACAATTATTGGTTAGAATATAGCGTAAGTAAGGATGCGGCGTTTTGCCTATGTTGTTATTTATTTAAACCTGAGTACGGTGATCAAGGAGGTGGTGACTCATTTGTTGGCTCCGGATTTCGTAATTGGAAGAAGCCCGAGAGATTTGATGTTCATGTTGGGAATCAATCTAGCTCGCATAGCAAATGTGTACAAGCTTGTGTGGATTTAATGAATCGAAAGCAACACATTGATGTTAAGATGGCTACCGGTAATGAGGTTATCAAGGAAGACCATCTTGTTCGCTTAAATGCATCAGTGGAGTGTGTTAGATTTCTTTTACGTCAAGGTTTGGCATTCCGTGGTCATGATGAGTCTAAAAGCTCATACAATCAAGGAAATTTTCTTCAGTTGCGAAAGGTTCTTTCTAACAACAATGATGTTATTCGAGAAGCAATGTCAAAAACTATTTTGGATGAACGTAAAATGACATCACCCAAGATTCAAAAAGATATTGTTAGTGCTGCTGCTTCGTTGACTACAAAAGCAATTGTAGCCGAATTTGCGAATGAATTGTTTGTTGTGTTAGTTGACGAATCAAGAGATGCATCTTGTAAAGAGCAAATGGCGGTTGTAATACGATTTGTTGATAAAACAGGTCGTATTGTTGAACGCTTTCTTGGCATTGTACATGTGCTTGATACAACTTCTAGATCCTTGAAAGTAGCTCTTGAATCTCTTTTTGCCACACATGGTCTCAGTTTGTCGAGTTTACGTGGACAGGGGTATGATGGGGCTAGTAACATGCAAGGGGAGTTCAATGGTTTGAAAAGTTTAATATTAGCCAATAATGGCTGAGCCTTTTATGTACATTGCTTTGCTCATCAGCACCAGCTCACACTTGTTGCAGTTTTCAAAAAACATTGTGATCTTGCTTCATTTTTCAACTACATTTCAGACTTGCTAAATGTTGTTGGAGCCTCAAGCAAGCTTAGAGACTTTCTCCGTGAGAGTCAACGAGAAAAGGTACTTGCTGCAATTTTTAAGGGTGATATCAAGACAGGTCAAGGGGCAAATCAAGAAACAGCTTTAAAAAGGTCGGACGTCGACACACGTTGGGGTTCTCATTTTGCAACAATTGTGAGGTTGATTTCCATGTTCTATTCGGTTATTGAGTGTCTTGAGGGAATAAAAGAAGATGCTAAGCTTTCAAAGTAAAAGGAAGAGGCAAATAGTCTTTGGAATATGATGCAAATGTTCGACTTTATCTTTTTGTTGCATTTAATGGAAGGTATTTTAGGAATTACGAATGATTTGTCACAAGCCTTACAAAGAAAGGATCAAGATATTGTGAATGCGATGACTTTGGTCAGAATATCCAAGATGCAGTTATAGAAAATGAGGAAATCTGGTTGGCAAATTTTGTTAAATGAAGTAACAAAATTTGCTAAAATTCATGGAGTCTTTGTTCCTAAGATGGAAGATTTGCTTATTGTTCCCGAGAGATCTCAACGTAGAGCTGAACTACTC